>JAQPPZ010016368.1:600000-791929 GCA_028583015.1 Wollemia nobilis | reverse complement strand
ATTTCATCCAAATAGATGTGAAATCATAAATTCTAAAACTGGAAAACTCATTACAAATGCATGTAGAACTACAAACAACCTCTATGTACTAAGTGATATTAAAGGAGAAAAGTGTTTTTTTATCACAAGAAGATGAAAGTTGGTTGTGGCATAAAAGAATGGGTTATTTTAAATTTGATAACATAGTGAATATAAGCAATAAACATGTTGTTAGATATTTACCCAATCTAAAAAATCCCATAAAACATAATCATTGCACCATGTCAGCATGGGAAGCAAACTAGAACAAGTTTTAAGTCAAAAGGATTTATGTATTTTGGGCCATTGAAACTAATACATATTGTTCTATGTGGTCCTACTAGGACAAAGAGTATTCTAGATGAAAGTTACTTCGTATTGTTTATAGATGATAACTACAGAATTATTTGGATAGATTTCTTGAAAGAAAATTCGGAAGCATTTGATAAGTTCAAGGTATTTAAATAATTGATTGAAAATAAAATGAGTAAGAGGATTAAGTGTTTGAGATCAGACATAGGAGGAGAATTTACCTCAAATGAATGCATAGAATTTTATGAACAACATGGGATAAAAATAGAATACTCACCCACAAGAACTCCTCAATAAAATGGAGTAGTTGAATGGAATAATATGACTATTGAAAATATGGCCAAAGCTATGTTAAATGAATCCAAATTTTTAGATTGTTTTTGGAGATATGCATTCAATGCAACAGTATATATCATCAATAGGTATCAAATAAGAGTAAACCATCACAAAAATACATATGAGATTTGGAAAGGAAAACCAGCTACTATGAAATATTTTAGAATTTTTGGAAGCAAATGTTGCATAATATGGAAAGAGAAAAACTTGGGCAAGTTTGACCCAAGATGTGATGAGGTATTTTTCTTGGTTATTCCACTAAGAGAAAATCCTATAGATGTTATAACAAAAGGACAAGTACTATTGTAAATAGTATAAATGTAACAGTTGATGAGAATATAGGATCAAGAGAACCAACTCGATAAATTGTGTATCAGGAAGATGAAAGTTGTCAAGAAGATTTATGTGAGGAATCAAAAGAAAAAGAAGAAGAAAAACAAAGAATTTTCCTAAGACTCCATCCAGGTATGTACAAAAATATCAACCAAAGAATTTAATTATTGGAAATACATATGAGAGAAACAGAAGGAGAAGGGTAATAGCATCAAATCAATAAGTAAATTTCTCTTTTTAATCTAAAATTGAGCCAAAATACTTCAATGAGGCAAGTGAAGATGAGTTTTGGATTAAGGCAACAAATGAGGAATTAGGTCATATAGATAAAAGTAAGACTTGGAAACTTGTTCCACGACCAAAAGGTAAAAATGTGATTGACACTAAATGAGTATTCAAAAATAAGTTAAACGAAGATGATGAGGTAGTCAGAAACAAAGCAATATTAGTATGCAAGGGTTATGCACAGGTTGAGGAAATTGATTTTGATGAGATATTTACTCCAGTTGCATGACTTAAAGCTATAAGAATGTTCTTAGCCTTCTCAAGTTTCAAAAACTTCAAATTATATCAGATGGATGTTAAATAAGTCTTTCTAAATGGTGTTCTAGAAGAAGAGGTTTATATTGAGCATCCAAAGAGATTCAACTTAACTGATAAACTAGACTATGTATGCAAATTGAAGAAAGCACTTTATGGACTAAAACAATCTCCTAGAGCTTGGTACTCAAGATTGGATAAGTACCTTCAAGAACAGGGTTTCAAGAAAGGAATAGTGAACATTAACTTATATATTGAAAATGAAGGGAATGACATACTAATTGTGGTTTTTTACATGGATGATATCTTTTTTTGAGGCAACAATGATAAGATGTGTCAAAAATTTACAAAGAGCATGCATAATGAATTTGATATGTCAATTCTTGGTGAGTTGTCCTTCTTTGTTTGACTTCAAATTTCACAATAATAGAAGGGTGTATTTCTTTTCCAAACCAAGTATATAAAAGATATGCTAAAGAAATTTAAGTTAGAATATTGTAAACCAGTGAATACCCCCATGGTTTTAGGATGCAAGTTAAGTAAATATGATGAATCTCCTGAGGCAAACCAAAAATTGTAAAGATCTACGATTGGAATCTTACTTTATGTCACAGCTACAAGACCAGATATCATGCAGGAAATGGGATTAGTTGTAAGATTTCAAGCAGCACCTAAGGATTCATATGTAGTAGTAGTAAAAATTATTCTTAGTTATTTAAAAGAGACTATGGATTTTAGACTCTGGTACCCTAAAAGTGATAATTTCACTCTCATAACATATACATATGCAGATTGGGATGGTAGCATTGATGATAAAAAAATCACAAGTGGAGGAGCATTCTTTCTTGGAGACTATTTAGTCTCTTGGCTAAGTAATAAATAGGCATCAATATCATTATCCACAATAGAGGTAAAGTATATTGCAGTAGTTGCTTGTTGTACACAGGTATTATGGATGAAGCGAATGCTAGAGGACTTCAATATAAAGCATGATCACCCTATTTCCATATTGTGTGATAATACAAGTGCTATAAATATCTCAAATAATCTAGTGATGCACCACAAGACAAAAGATATTCCGATCAAGTATTAATTTTTGAGAGAACATGTGTCAGATAAGCATGTCAGGTTAGAATATGTTACTACAAAGGAGTAGATTATGGATATATTTACTAAGCCACTTTTGAAAGAGACTTTTGAATATCTTTAAGGAAATTTAGGAGTAGTTCTACTCCCACCCCAAAATTAACAACCTCAAAGAAAGGAGGTTGGGGAGGGGCTGAGCCAAGAGTCTCATATTTATCCCCAAGCCCCAAAGGTGGCCCTTTAACATTGATTTCAAAGGGGGAGATATTTGAGTTAGGAGGAGATCATTTAGTCAGGGGGAGCAGCTTCTTAGGGGGAGCAATTTGGAAAAAAGGAAAAAGGAATAATTACAGAAAAAGGGTTTGCATCAATGACAAAGGGGAAAATTGTTGAAAATTTTGAGTAGTTGTATTATCATTGATGTCAAGAGTTAGTTTCAGTGATTAGTGCAGGACTTGGCAAAATGAGGGTTAAAATATTTCTATTTTAATCCTAAGATATTTGGTTTAAGAGCTTCACATGATTGGTCAAAAGGATTGTTAAATACCTTGAAGGAAAGGGATACCTAGACCTAAAGGAAATAATATTATAATATTTATTATAATAATATTAAAGGAGGTCAGATAAGGTTTAAGGGTGAAAGATAAAAATACCTAGACACAAAGGAAATCATATTATAATATTTTTATTAGAATATTAAAGGTTAAAAATAAAGCCTAAGGTAATTTATAAATTATTTATAATATTTATATTATAAATCAATTTTTAAATAATATTATTTAAACCCTAAGTTAGGATGAATGCAAATTTGTTTAATATTTCTTCCTCCCCGTTGATGTTCGAATTTGTTTGGCATATGGTATAAATACCATAAGACTTGCCAACTAAATGCAAGTCTCTAATTTGAAGCATGGCTGAAAAAGGGAAAGGATTATTGATGCAAAAATGTGTGAGTGCATAAGAAGAGGATTTTAATTTTTAAATAAATCAAAATTCATGACAAATAAATTAATCAAGGCTTAAAGACTTGTCACCAACTGACTAGTTTGATGAGTGGCAAGTGGTCAAAGTGTAAGGTGCAGGGAAGGTAGAGGTTCCACGTTCGAGTCTCAGAAGTTGCAAAAGGGGCAAGGTGTTTTTTTATTTTGGTGTTGATCGAAGGAACATAGCGCACGAGGCATTTTTCCCTCCCAAGTGATCGCCTAACTCACATGGTAGTTAGGTCGTGGCTAGGGCGCTAGTGGTTGCATGACCTGGGATCGAATCCCACTGAGTGGTGTGCAAATATTTGAGTAAGTCCTAGAGGGGACTTAACGATAGAGTTGAGTAAGATTTTGTGAAATTTTAAGGATATATTAGAGGTAAGTCTTTATGAAGACTTGAGAGTAGAGTTGATTAATTTGTTCAAGCCTTTTGTTAAGGCTTTGGGAAAATCTGAGTAGAGTTGGTTTGTGATTTGATCAAGATTTGTACTAAGACTTGATTATATATTTGAGGATATATTTTGGTATAGGTTTATGAGTAGGTTTGTGCCAAAGCAGAGATAGATTTAGGGACAGAGTTTGAAGACCATATTTCTACCAAAGAAAATATTGATTTTGAGCATATTTATGTGAGTCAGAGGACAATGTTCAATTATGATTTGAGATAGATATTTAGCAAATTTTAGAGTAGGATTTGGAGGTGACACAACAGAGGATAGTAGTCTCTAGTGGGTATATATCCACTAGCTAGGGCAGTGAGGATAGATTTCTTCGATGGAAAGAGATCCACAATCCAATGTAGTGGAGGCAAGAGTCTTCTAGAGGATCACCAACCAAAGTAGAGGAGGAGTTCTCATGTGGACTAATGTCCAAAAAATTGATTAGGGGATGGGTATCTCCTTTGGACAAAGGTCCATAAAAATTTTAATAGAGAAGGATTCCCAAAATATTTGTTGAGGAATTTTTAGTGAAATATTTTATCTGTGAAGTATCCCACATTGGGTGAACCATGTTAAATCATATTTGTCATGTGTGTGATGCTTTGTGTAATGTTTACTACTTTAATTTTTTTAATTTTATTATATGGATTGAAAAGCAAAAATTTTAATTTATATTGTTCACCCCCCTCTCAGTATAAGCTCATGTTCTGTAATTGGTATTAGAGCGGGTCCCTTCGTGAAAAGACTAACAGCTTGGAGGAAGATCCATCAGGACCACACATGACTTCAATGAATGAAGAAGATACCATGTTTGATATAAAAGAGGAATTCTTTGCTGCTCTCAAGAACTTGGAAAAGGTTAGAAAGAAGAACTCAAGTTTGAAGGATAAAATTCAAGAGGATGAGGAATCAAAGATGGAACTTCTATAGAGTCTCATAGAACTCAAGATAAATGTAGAAGAAGAAAAGAAAAATGAACATGATATGAAAGATCTATTAAGAGCAAGGGAAACATAGTGTTAAATATTGAAAGCAAAAATTGTTTCTCTAAGGAATACAGTTGAAAAGACCAAATTATGGCAAGATATAAAGTTAGGTAAATAGAAAGAGGAGTCAAGCTTTCAATAAACAGAAACATCAAAAAAAGATAAGTTTGTGACTCATACTCTTAAAAGAAAAGACATCAGGAAAGAAGAAGGAAAAGAAGAACCATGGACGAGATTTAATCACAACAACAACAAAAGGAGAAGCACTCAACCATATTTCCCAAGGCATTCAAATAGGTTACATAATCTCCTCCATGGCTATTTCTTTTCACGTAACAAATATAGTCATAGAGCTAAACATTGCACTGGTTATGTGAAAAATGATGCTAATAGAAATTTCAATTCCTTTGCACCTCTTATGAATGATGATATCATATGTTATAAGTACAATAATTTTGGGCACAAGGCTAGATGGTTCAAATAGGTATTTCTTGATTCAAGTAAAAGAAATACAACTTCAACAATTAGGAAAGAAAGAAAAGGGCATGAGAAATTTAGATCAATGTTAGTACAAACAACTCTTCATGTTCAAGATAAGGGAAAATAATGGTTTAGTGGATGTTCTATTCACATGGCAGGAGATAAAAATAAATTTCTTATACTCAAAGAAACTGGTGGAGGATGAGTAATATTTGGTGATTATGGATGAGCAAAAGTTTGTGGAAAAGGAACTATGAGTTTAGATAATGGGAAAATAAAAATAGAGAATGTATTGTATGTCAAGGGGTTGAGGCACAATCTACTAAGTGTGAGCCAACTTTGTGATCAAGGGCACATGGTTACATTTCATCCAAATAGATGTGAAATCATAAAGTCTAAAACTGGAAAAAATAGTGCAAATGCAAGTAGAACTACAAACAACTTCTATGTGCTAAGTGATATTAAGGGAGAAAAGTGTTTTCTATCACAAGAAGATGAAAGTTGGTTATAGCATAGGAGAATGGGTCATTTGAATTTTTAAAACATAGTGAATATAAGCAATAAATAGGTTGTTATATATTTACCCAAGCTAAGAAGGCCATAAAACACAATATGTGCACCATGTTAACATAGGAAGCAAACTAGAATAAAGTTTCATGTCAAAATGATTTATGTCATCGAAGCCATTGAAACTAATACATACTGATCTATGTGGTCCTACTAGGAAAAATAGTATTCTAGGACAAAGAGTATATGATGGAAGGACATGAAAGAGGCGCTTGAACATGGTTGTTATTAATTTTATTATTCCCATCAACTCCTTCCATGAATTTTTCTTCTTCTTGGTCCATTAGTGTCTTAAATATCTTATACCTATTAGAGGGCTTGATTTGGGTTTGCTCTTTACCATCTTTTTTTTTTACCTTCTTCTTCTTTTGGTCTATTCAAAACTATATCCATATGCTTCTTTACCCTAAGAAATATTGGTTGTTTCTTTATTGATTGTTTCTTTTAGGAATATTTGACATTCCTAGAGGATCCTTCATTTTTATGTTCAAATTATTTGGGTAATATCGGGCCAAATTCCCATATTTATGGTAAACTCTACATCTAAAGGGCAATGCTTAATAATCCAGCTGTTGAATCTAAGATAGTCCTACAATTTTGAGTTCCACCTCTGTCGATAAAGGCTGGATAAGATCCATTTCCACACATAATATTGCATAAATAGTTGTGTTTCCTTCCATTGTGTCTTTGAAAACACCCAAATGTCTTCCAAGAAAATTGCCAATAATTTCCAATACTTGCTTGCTCTTAAACTCCATTAGAAGTGCATACAAATGGATCCAAACCAAGATAGTAGTGGATTCCATTCGAGGATCAAATCCCAATGTCCAGGGTTGAACAAATAATCCTGTCGGACCATGATTCCTCTTTTATGATTTGAAAGCCCTATTTCTATCGGAATGTGAAGAAAAAATAACAATAAAATATCCATTTCTAATAAACCACAAAGAATACTCACCAAGAGGCTCCCATTTTTTTTGGATCCAAGAAAGCCAAAAAATGAGGGTAGGGTGAATATATATATAACTATTAAAAACTATATGATTTTTAATAGTTATATATATATATATATATGATGATATCCAATTTATATTAATTAAGATTAATCATACAAAAAGGGTGGGTGGAATCAACACACCCCACAAACCATAAAAGCTTCTAGGTGGAGGAAATCACACCTCCCCATAAAAAATAGTCTAAAAAAGACTACTACACACCACCATGAGCAATCATTACACAAACATCCCAAGACATAATCATCAAACAAAGATCAAGGAGCGATATGGAAGCTATCTTCCTCGCTCACATTCTGCTAGATTACATCCGAGGAAACAAGGGTATTCCATCCTTCTACATTATCACCAACCAAATTTTGTTGAGCAACAGTACGTGCATCGGTATGATGAACAACAATGAAAGTAGTAGCAGTGTCACCCCATCCAACAACTTACTCATAAGTTGTGGGCTGAATATCCCACCCAAAGTTCTAGTGGGAGGAAGAACCAACTCCATCATCTAGACATCTATGATACTAAGCGGGTTGGGACTAGTGTCAATCTACTAGAGAATGGGTGAAGCATCGAGAGCATCAACAACACTGAGAATGGGACCTGGAGGAGCTTCTCAGGGAATTATAATGGACATGACTAACCATGCATGGGGTACTACCCCAATGATCCATAAGAGCATGAAGGTGTTGCAACTCAACATTCACTTTGTCCACCTATACAGAAATCTATGTCCAGTAGTCATAAAAATAGCATACTTGTCAGCTAAAGAAAATGTCAGAGTGAAGTCAAGCTATGTAAAAATCACCTTGTTCCTGGTTTTCCATAAATGGAAGAGAGTACTAATACGAAAAAAATTCCACACTGGTTCAATATTGTCAAAAAAATTAATGAGGTCCCCTAGAAGAGCGTGAGGACATGAGAAGGGACTCCACATGAAAGGTTGAAAGAATTCCATGAGCCATTTTCAAGCAAGAGAAGTCCATTGAAATTATCAAAAAACATGCAACACATCCTCATGTTTACAATAAAAAGGATAGGTAGGGTTTTGAACACCTAGTTGTTTAAGTCTATTTCCTATAGGAAGTCTTTGGTGAATAAGACTAAAAAAAAAAACCTTTTTTAGGCTCAAAATATGAAGCCTAGACTTGGGAAAAACATAAACTCCACCTTGAGGGTGAGGAGACAAAATCCCATTTAAAATTCAATCTATGTGGCATGGCGACCTGAGGAGAAAGCTAGTTATACCCAAACTAGGCTTTGTATTGAATTAGAGGGACCTTCTTAGGCCAACACTAATAGGACCACCAAGGCTTTTGAAACCTCTTAAGTAACTTGATCCAAAGAGAGAAAGTAATATTATCTATGATAACATCATAGGTCTATTGATCCTCCTTTTTGAGACTGTAAGTATACTTGAAAATATCCCAGGGTATCCAACTCCTAGTTTGACAGGAGAAAAAAGCCTTTAGAGATGCAATTTTTTTCTATAAAAATGTTGAGCTTTGACACATTGAACTTAAGCCAACAACATACCTTTCCAAGAAATAGTAGGATAATGCCATATATTCATACTTTGAAGAGAGACCACTAAATTCTGACCCTTTCCTTTCCATCATAGCTAACGTTTAAGCACCTACCTGGCTTTCCAAATACTCTTGATAACAAAGGAACCCTAAATTTTTATATGAGCGGGGGCAGTAATAATAGTCTAAAGACTCAACCCCTTCAAAACAAATTTTGTCATAGGGTAAGCCATAATACAAGCAATGTCGAATGAGAATTTTTGAGTGCTCATTACATGTGAGGGATCGAGTAATCCATTTAATACATAAAGCAAAACCTTACCTTTGGTAGTCAAAAAGACACATACCTCCACAAGATTTGGGTAGGCAACATACCTCCCATGGCACCCTATGAAAGCCTATTTTCATAACATCTTTTGCTCACAGGAAGTCTCGTAAGAGCTTATCCAGTTTCTTATAACAAGCCTTGGAAGGAATTTAATAAGAAGAATAATAAACATAAGTGGTAGCCAAAACAAGAGTCCCTACTAGAATGAAGGAAGATACAAATAAAAAATGAGAATGCCTTGATCCTAAGGGTCTATTGTTATTTATGCAATTCTTTTGGCTATTATTATGCATTGACCAACTGAAACAAACATTTAAACATGATACCATGGTAATCAAGAAGCAGATTGAAGTTCTTTTGAAGGAGGGGTACATCTAGAGGGACAATGAACAACGTGACCATTACAACTATTTGGCTTGATGCTATGTCCAGCTAGTCCAGCAAGCATCACTTATTGTTGTTATAACCTTGAATTTTCCACACTAAATTAATTTTAGTTTCTCTATATATAGATGTGGAGATTGGTTAAAAAATAATATTATTGTAAATGTTCATTATCTATTACTAGAAGCAATCTCTTTAAAGTGTGAGCATATTTATAGAGAAAAAATATGGATAACAAATATATTGTCATTTGATAGTTTCACAATAATCTAATTACAATAAATTCCTCATGACACCAATATAGACTACTAGCTACATTATACCATAAGGCAATTTCACTAGGCTTCCCTCATTTTAACAACAACCAGCCAAATTTACATCACCATCTTATGAAGTGTTAAGAGATGTTTGCACCAACACTTAACACAAACACGTCAGGCACTCGGATGCCCAACCCAGATGTTCTTCTACTACTTTATGGGTTCAAAAAATTCACCAGAGATGGAAGCCACCTTCATGCTCAAGTAACTTGATTGGGATGAGTGACCGATAGGGAAATTTATGCAGTGCAATTCTAAAATGATTTCTAGTATGTTAATTATTCAAAGATATTCCAATTACCAAATACTCTTCTATCTAATTACAATCAAATATATGTGAATACCAAATCATATACAACCATTCATTACCAAAAAGTGTGAGCATATTTATAGAGAATAAATTTGGATAACAAATAAATTAGTATTGATCTTCAATCCGATGAAATTTAAATTTTAAAAAACAATTGGTCAAGTAAGATTTTATCTTTTAATCGAAATGGTGTCAAGGAGTTGATTATAAAAAAATAACACTTACAAAATATATATTTAAAAAAAAAAAAAAAAAAACGAAAAATTTGTGATAAAAAGTTATGGGTCAACAAATTTAATATTTTGATAGAAGTGGCCCCAATAGAAGCCGCATATAACTTATTAAAAAAACAAAACAATTTGCTCAATTAATTACTACAAGGCATTAAAATGGTATTAAGAGTATTATTTTATGACCTAGTAATAGTCTAAAACAAGTTGATAATTATACATGTATGGATTATATATTAATAATATTTAAATGTTATAATTTTTTTTAAATAAAACAATTAAACTTATATCATTTATTTTTTTATTTTTATTTTTATTGTGAAAAATTCTTATGACCAAAGTATAAAGCTGATCAACCTCTTCCCAACCATAACCTCTCTTAAAGTTGAAAGCTATACTTATCAATAGGGAATTTAACACAAAGCCACCACACACCCACCCCTAACTCACGCCATGATTTGAACCTTGAAACTCCCATTAAATAATATATCATCCAATTATTAAAATAAGGTGTAGTTGCGGACAGGCAGTTGCCCTAATGACTAAGATGATGGTTGTTTCTTAAGTGGTCTTGTGTTCAAACCCTTGAAAGTTGTTGTTGATGTAATTTGTAAACGTTATCCTAAAAAAAGTAATAAGGTGTAGTTTATTATTCGTGGAGAAATTTGATATTTATCCATCATGGCGGCTAGGTGGGCCATACTTGTCCATGGAAAACCTTAAACAAAAAGTATTTGATAGCAAAACAAATCTAAAGAAGTTCCAAGCCCGCACTCGTCGACGTCCAAGTGTCGTGTCGTTCTCTATCTCTCCGTTTCATAAAGAATATAAAAACATAGATAGATAGATGCGATAACTCATCTGTCGGAGACTTTATATCTCGAGCGTTCCTGTTCCGGTTGCTGTTTTTTTTAATCGCTGCGGAGTGGAGTGCAAAGAAGAAGAGCAGGAGAAGAATGGGGGAGTCGCTCAAGACGAAGAGAAAGAATATAGACATTGAAGAGGTATGGAAGAGAAAGATTATAGACATTGAAGAGGGATGGAAGCTGGTAGAAAGGGGACTTGATAAACTCACAGACATCCTCGAACAGCAAAACGAAGCTCAAAGTGAAAGGATCGGTGTGCAAAGGCAAGCGCAACAACAGGAGATACGGGTTTCTGCACCCGAATTTTGTGGAAGTGAATACTGCAATCTTTATAGTGCTATTTACAGTATATTTACTTGCAAGCCAAACATACCACCCCATTATCCTAAGACACTTCGTGGGAGATGTAAAGAATATTTTGACAATCATCTAAAATCAGAAGTTGTGCCTGCCCTGATGACGATGATAAGCGACGAAAGAGAGGAGAGGAAATGTAATGGGGTCTTACTGTTGAGAGAAGTTTGCAACAGATGGGCAAATCATAAAATAATGATCAGATGGCTGCGTCATCTTTTCCAATACTTGGATCGTTACTTTGGAGAGACCTTCGAAAACGGAAAAATAATTGTGAAACCGCGGATAGACGAAATTGTTCTAGCCTGTTTCCGTGACCTTGTCTACCCGAGATTTGGAAACAATGTAATGGCCGTCGTCTTGGATCTTATCGATATGGATAGAGAAGGTCAGGGACAGGGAAATTTGGATCATATTGGCTTTCGTAGTCTGTTAAAAAATGTTGCAGACATGTTCATGGAGATTGGCCCCTTACAAGATTACAATGAGAAATATTTCGAATCACCCATCTTGGAAGGCACTCGTCGCTACTATTCTCATCAGGCCAAGTCGTGGATTGCAAGCGAATATGAAGCTAGTAATAATTGTTCTTCTCCTTCTTTGGAGGACTACATGTTTAAGGTTGAGGAGTGCTTGAAGGCAGAAAAAGAGAGTATACTTGCATTCCAATACTATTTGCAAGGTGTTGCAGAGAGCAGAAGATGAACTGATATCTCAGAATAGGAATGAGCTTTTGGAGGCTTCTCTTGTATTGCTAAGAAATGACAAAGTGGATCATCTTTCAAGGATGTATAGGTTGTTTTCTAGGATACCCATTTCTGATGGGTTGCAAGCATTGGCTCTAAGGCTCCAACAACATGTTACTTCAATGGGAAATTCATTAGTTGATGAAGTAGAACAGCAAAGAGAAGCAGAAGCGAGAAAAGAGCAAGAGCGGGCATACGCATTTGTTTTACAAGTGATTAAATTGCATGACAAGCATTTGGGTTTTACCGAACAGTGTTTTATGAATCATTCGCTTTTCCGAAAGGCGGTCAAACGGGCGTTTAAGGATTTTCTCAACAATAGGCTTGCTGAAAGCAAGATTGGAAAGTGGTTGGCTCTATTTTGTGACAGTATTTTAAAAGCTGATAAAAATTGCAGGGATGATGGTGATGGTGATAACGATGTGGAAAATTCCCTGGAAAAGATTGTCATCATACTTGATTACGTGAACAACAAAGATTGTTTTATAGAATTTTATAGGAGAAAGCTTGCGTGGAGGCTTTTGATGGATGCAAACGATGATGCTCCAGAGGTTGAAAAAGACATGGTAACCAAACTAAAGCAAAAGTTTGGATTGGGTCTGGCTCATAAGTTGGATGTGATGCTTAAAGATATAGATACATGGGCAAAGGAGGGAGACATGCAAAGGCATTTTCATGAATATCTTGGCAAAGAATGTGCCCCCCTAGGAATATCCCTCACAGTGAAGGTTCTGAAAACAGAATCTTGGCCACTCTATTGTCCATTACATGAACTTAATTTGCCGGATGAAATGGCCCGATGCGTAGAGGCATTCACCACGTTTTATAAGATACATAACCCTTGTAGGAGGCTTACATGGGTGTATTCGTTTGGGTTCTGTCTGATCGCCGGAACGTTTGAAGAAAAGTCAATAGATATAGTTGCTTCGCCTCACCAAGCTTCTCTGTTGTTGATGTTCAATACATCGGACAGGCTGGGTTATTCACAAATCAAGTCCCAATTGAATCTGACGGACGAACATCTGTCCATATTGCTGCGTTCCGTCTCATCTGGAAAATGGCGTATTCTTCATAAACGTCCAGAGCCAGAGGGAAACATTGCTCATACAGACACCTTTGAGTTCAATGTGAAATTTGTTCCCAGAAGCAGAAGCAGAGGCAGGAAGACCAAGATCAACATCCTATTACCGCCACCGGTCGACCGAAAGAAACATGTCCTGGTTGATATCGAGAGAAATAGAGATGGACAGATTGATGCGTGTTTGGTCCGAATCATGAAGGCCAGAAAGGTATTGGGTCACAAAGAGCTGGTGGAGCAGTGCATTGCCCAACAGACACCGAATAATTTTAATCCTGATAAAAAGGCAATCAAGAAGCGGATTGAATATCTTTTGGAAAAGGAGTACATCGAGAGGGACAATGAACAACTTGACCGTTACAAGTATATGGCTTGATGCTATGTCCAGCTATCCTAACAACCATCACTTATTGTTGTTATAACCTTGGATTTTCCATACTAAATTAATTTTAGTGTTTTTTTTTTATTAAAATAAAAAGTGAAGTGTTGCTTTCTTGCAGCTCCATATAGATTTAGGCTGATTAGATTTTTTTTTTGAAATCAGTTTTCTCTTTCTTTCATTCATTGTGATAGTTTGAACGTGAGATCAAAGTTAAACTAGTGATATTTTGAATAAGATTTTAAAACTAAATAATTATAATAATAATTATAAATTATATTATATAAAACTTTTTATTTTTTTAAAGAATGTTTATATATTTTCCAAGTAATATATTATTTAAGTTTTTTAATCTTTTAATAGTTATGAGTTTATTTTTATTTTTAATATTAAAAATAAAAGTTTATAATTTTTAAAAATAAACAAATATTTTAGTAGTTATGAGTTAATTTTTATTTTTTATATTAAAAACAAAATTTTATAATTTTCAAAAATAAAAAATGTATCTCCTCATGTAGAGGAGTTGGAGAGCAAGTGGGTAGTTAAAACTCTCCAGTTATCGAGAGGCCCAGGTTCAAATCTCTCCTCTCACATGTTGCGGATATGTTGTATATAAAAGGTTCCTCATCAAAAAATAAATAAATAAATAAAAATAAAAAATTCTTGATATAATTTTGAGGTAATATATATATTAAGTAAGTTTTTTAATCTTTTAGTAGTTATTAGAAGAATAATAGGTTGAAGAAGATGCAAAATATTTTGATAATAAAATATGTTGTATGAAGTAGATATAATTGAGAATGTGTAATTATTTGTTTGAAGAAGATGAAGAATATCTTGGTAATAAAATATGTTGTATGAAGTGCATATGTTTGAGAATGAGCAATTATTTACATGGTTTATTTGGTAATAATATATGTTTTATAAGTAAATATGATAGAGAATGGGCAATTATTTGCATATACACATATTTAGTTTATAATTGAATTTTTTTTAATGAGTTTACACAAGCTCCTATGAAGTGTCTAGGTTCTCTCATACTAAGTGGGGTGGGGTTTGAACCTTGGACCTCTTAAAGAGAGGATAAATCTCTCACTACTATAGTAAGTAAGCTTGTAACTATTAAATCAATATATATAAATCTCTCACTACTACAATAAGTAAGCTTGGATTTTTACGAAGGGTTCGGTCCTCCTTTACAATTTATATATATTGATTTTGTAACTATTAATCCTCAACCTTGTTCTATAGAGTGGATTCAAGCTATGTAAAAATCACCTTGTTCTTGGTTTTCCACAAATAGAAGAGAGTACTGATACGAAGAATATTCTACACTGATTCAATATTATCAAAAAAATCAATGGGGTTCCCAAAAAGAGTGTGAGGACATAAGAGGGAACTCTACATGAAAGGTTGAAAAAATTGCCAAAAAACATGCAACACATCCTCAATTTCACCACAAAAGGGATAGGTAGGGTTCTTAACATCTAGTTGATTAAGTTTATTTCCTATAGGAAGTCCTTGGTGAATAAGACATCAAACAAAAAAAACTTTGTTTTGGCTCAAAATATGGAGTCTAGACTTGGGTAAAATGTAAACTCCACCTTGAGGATGAGGAGACAAAATCCCATTTAAAATTCAACCTATGTGACATGGGGACCTAAAGAGTAAGCCAGTTATACCCAAGCTAGGGTTTGTATTGAATTAGAGAGACCTTCTTAGGCCAGTACTAATCGGACCACCAAGGCTTTTGGAACCTCTTAAGTAACTTGCTCCAAAGAGAGAAAGGAATATTATCTATGACAACATCATAGGTCTATCGATCCTCATTTTTGAGACTGTAAGTATGCCCAAATCTATTGATCATCATAGTGTTGCTTTCTTGGTTCCAATGCTATTGAAGTAGCTCCATATAGATTTGGGTTGATTGGATTTGTTTTTAGTAAGTTTACTCTTTCTTTCAGTCATTGTGATAGTTTGAACTTGAGATTACGAATAAGATTTTAAAACTAAATTATTAGGATAAAGTTAAATTATTATCATTATTATAAATTATATTATATAAATTTTTTTATTTTTTTAAATAATTTTTGATATATTTTTCAAGTAATATATTATCCAAGTTTTTTAATATTTTAATAGTTATGAACTATTTTTTATTTTTAATATTAAAAACAAAAGTTTATAATTTTCAAGGATAAACAATGTTTGATATATTTTTCAAGTAATATATTATCTAAGTTTTTTTTGGAAAAATTATTTGAAAAAACTTGTATTAAAACAAAGATCATTTACAAGTTGGGATGAGACTTTTCCTAGTCTTAGCTAAAGCTAAACATTGGATTTGCTCACCAACCTGCCTAATCATCTCATCCTCAATAGCCATGTCACTAAGTCATTGAACACCTACCTCTTTCTCAATGCCCATCTTAGCCAGGAAGTCTGCCACTTTGTTTAGATCTCTACTCACATAAAATGGAATCACATCATCTAATTCCCTCCACAATTTCTTAATTTGAGTGACCATAATCCTCAACCTCTATGTCTTCAAAGTAAATTTCCTCATGCAATCTAAAAATCCAAACCATTATTTGAGAATATTATTCTAGGATTATCCTCATGTAACCTTATTTTATTGCCCAAATAGAAGCATATTTTATAGCTAAGGCTTATGCTTCATTGTTTGTGGCTCTTCCCAAGCCTTGTAGTTCCCAATAGAGCACTTTTCCAACATGATTCAAGTAAACCACTCCAATTGTAGCTCTACACAGATTACCTTTTGCAACTCCATCAATATTAATTTTAATTCAACCTTCTAGGGGTGGTTTCAAACTAGATCTGTCCTGCCCTTCTTGCACTTCAAATTCCTTATTCATTGCCTCTATAACAACTTGAGTTTCCTCTTTAGCATACAATGCCACAGTTTTTGTGACTTTGCTCTAAATGACCTGCCAAACTCCATCTAAAGAAAATGTTTCTCTAAAAATTCTACCATACCACACTTTCCACCAAATGAAGTTTTAATCTAATATCCAAACCAATACAAAGAGCTTTAGATTTAAATCTACCTCTCTTCCATATTTTCTAAATATTAATCTGATTCAAATCACCATTTACTAGAATTTTATAATATAAAAACCATGTATCCTAGATTTTGTGCGTGAATGGGCAATCAAACATCAAAAGTAATAATTTTATTATGCATGAATTTTTAGGCAAAAAATTTAAATTTCGGCCAACCCTTGGATTGCCAAATATTTATCCAATCCTCAACCTGATATGCATGACGAGGACACTCTAGAAGGATCTTATCATATCCATCCTTCACTGTGTACACACCAAGGATCCCATAGCCCCAAGCTAATTTATCTTCCTCATCTCAACCTATGAGAAATTTTTCTGCAAAGATTTTAGTCAGGATGGGTGTCAAATTTAGAGGGATTGAAATTGGCCACTTATCCAACCTCTTAAACTGCTTAAACGTATAACCCTCCAGCTAACTAGTGTTGAAATAACTTTCAATTTGCATCCAATCCCTAGTTTCAATGGTTATTTTTATTGATTGTAGTTCATAAAATTTTACAATGATAGGTGGGTATTGATCCCATGAATCTATCCAAAATCGTGTCTTCTCCCCTCGCCCCACTTTAAAAAATAATCCATCTTTTAATAATTGAGATCCTAACTTAGGATCCTACCACACTAAGGGTCCATTACAATCCAAAGGGAAATGACCCACCTCATTTGGGTTTACCTATCTAAAATATTTACTAGTTAAGATTCTACTGAATAAAGAAGTTGGTTGAGAAATTAACCTCCAATATAGCTTTCCAGCCAAAGCTTTATTATTTAACTTTGATCTACTCAGTCCCAAACCTCCTTTTACCTTGGGTTGTCTTACTTTCTTCCAACCTACTAAGGCCCATTTCCTCTCTTCTTTTACTCTTTCCCATAAAAAATTTCTAGCCATCTTGTCCAACTCTTTCCATATGGTATGTGGGGAAGCAAGGATAGAAAATTTATAAATTGGCATCATATAAATGACTGATTGTAAAAAAGTTAATCTAACCCCATAGCTTAACCACTTGTGAGACCAATGATTAATTCTTTTCTTGATACAATCCAAAATATTCCTCTAGATATCTATTTTTAGTTTTTTTAAATGCAAAGGGAACCCTAAGTATACCACTGGAAGAGAAGTCCTTGTGAATCCTAAGATCTCTAAAATTCTATCCTAAAGCCTTTGATCAAGATTGAAAAAAACACTTTGGATTTTTTATCATTGAGGACTTGGTTTGTAGCCCTATGGTAGACATTAAGTGTATCTCTAATCATTCTTACTTCCCTAAATCTGACCACTCCCACCAATCCTATGTCATTCACAAACTTTAGGTGAGTCAAAAATTCCTCATCCACCTTGATACATGTTAGCAAATCTTGTTGTCTTCTCCTTGATATGAGTCTACCCAAGCCTTTAGCTAATATGAGAAAAATATAGGGGGGACAACGATCTCCTTGATGAAGATATTGAGTAGCTCCAAACGGTTGTGAAGGAAGACCTTTGATTAACATTGAGTATGTTGAAGTAGAAACATAGCTCATGACCTATTCTATCCAATTCTGAGAAAAACAAAAGGCTATAATCATCTTTGACAAGAATATCTACTCCACCCTATCATAAGCCTTTGACATATTAAATTTTATGAACATTCCTCTTCTACCAAATGTTTGCATTGAATGGATTGTATCCTTAGCTAGAACCATACCATCCAATATCTGCCTACCCTCTATAAAACCCCTTTGCTCCGAGGAGATAATGCTATGTAGAAGAGGTTTTATCTGCTCAACCATTACCTTTGTGATTATTTTATATATGACATTGCATAAGGCAATAGGTCTATAATCAAAAATATGTAGACCTTACTCCCCTTTGGAATTAAGGCAATGAAAGTATGATTTAATGCTTTAAGCATTCTTTTACTACCTTTGGACTCCTCTATAAATACCATTACATCCTCCTCCAAGTTGTCCTAGAAGGCCTGAAAAACTCAATTGGAAAACCATCTAGACCTAGTGTTTTTTTTATGCTCATTCCAAAGACTACATTCTTCAGTTCTTCTTCAAGTGTTTCTTTTTTGGTTGCAATGTGCAGTAGATCCATATAGATTTAGGCTAGTTATATATATATATATATATATATATATATATATATATATATATATATTTTTAAATTAGTTCTCTCTTTCTTTCATTCATTGTGATAGTTTGAACCTGAGATCAAAGTTAAATTATTTTTTTAACCTTTTAATAGTTATGAATTAATTTTTATTTTTAATATTAAAAATAAAAGTTTATAATTTTAAAAAATAAACAATATTTGATATATTTTTCAAGTAATATATTATCTAAGTTTATTTTTTGAAAAATAATTTGAAAAAACTTGTATTAAAACAAAGATCATTTACAACTTGGGATGATACTTCTCCTAGCCTTAGTCAAATCTAAACACTAGATTTGTTCACCAACATGCCTAATCATCTCATCCATAATAAACATGTCACTGTGCCACTGAACCCCTACCTCCTTCTTAGTGTCGATCTTAGCCGAGAATTCTACCACATTATTTAGATCTCTACTCACATAAAATGGAATCACATCATCTAATTCCCTCCATAATTATTTAATTTGAGTGACTAGAATCCTTAACCTCCATGACTTCAAAGCAAAGTTCCTCCTGCAATCTAGAGATCCAACCATTATTTGAGAATTTGATTCTAGGATTTTCCTCCTACAAACTTGTTTTACTGCTCAAATAGAAGCAAATTTGATAGCTAAGGCTTTTGCTTCGTTGTTTGTGGATCTTCCCAAGCCTTACAGTTTCCAATAGAGCATTATTCCAACATGATTCCAGCAAACCACTCCAATTCCAGCTCTACTTGGTTTACCTTTTGTAGCTCCATTAATATTAATTTTAATCCAACCTTCTAGAGGTGGTTTCCAACTTGCTATGTCCTTCCCCTCTTGCACTTCAACTTCCTTATCCATTTTCCTTATAATAACCTGATTTTCCTCTTTAGCATACACTGCCACAGTTTCTGTGACTTTGCTCCAAATGGCCTATCAATCTCCATCTAAAGAAGAAAATGTTTCTCTAAAAATTCTACAATTTATCTCCAACCACACTTACCACCAAATGAAGTTTAATCTAATCTCCAAACAAATACAAAGATATTTAGATTTAAATCTACCTCTCTTCAATATTTTCTAAATATTAATCTGATTCAAATCACCATTTACTCAAATTTTATAATATAAAAACCATGTATCCTAGATTTTATGCGTGAATGGGCAATCAAACATCAAAAGTAAGAATTTCATTATGCATGAATTGTTAGGCAAAAAAGTTAACTTTCGGCCAATCCTTGGATTGCCAAATATTTATCCAATCCTCAACCTGATATACATGAGGAGGAGGCTCTAGAAGGATATTATCATATCCATCCTTCACTGTGGACACACCAAGGATCCCACAGCCCCAAGCTAATTCATCCTCCTCATCTTTACCTATGAGAAACTTTTTTGCCAAGATTTTAGTCATGATGGGTGTCAAATCTAGAGGGATTGAAATTGGCCACTTATCAAACCTCTTAAACTCCTTAAAATTATAATCCTCCAGCTGACTAGTGTTGAAATAACTTTCAATTTACACCCAACCCCAAGTTTCCATAGCCATTTTTATTGGTTGTAGTTCATAAAATTCAACAATGATAGGTGGGTATTGATCCCATGAATCTGTCCAAAATCATGTCTTCTCCCCTCTCCCCACTTAAAAAAATAATTCATATTTTAATACTTGAGATCCTAACTTAGAAGCCTACCACACTAAGGATCCATTACCATCCAAAGAGAAATGACCCACCTCATTTGGGTTTACCTATCTAAAATATTTACTAGTTAATATTCTACTGAATAAAGAAGTTGGTTGGGAAATCAACTTCCAGTAAAGCTTTCCAGCAAAAGCTTTATTATTTAACTTTGATCTTCTTAGTCCCAAAACTCTTTTTACCTTGGATTATCTTACTTTATTCCAACATACTAAGGTCCATTTCCTCTCTCCTTTTACTCCTTCCCATAATAATTTTCTAGCCATCTTGTCCAACTATTTCCATATGGCATGTGAGGCAGCAAGGATAGAAAATTTATATATTGGCATGGCCTAAATGACTAACTGTAAAAAATTCAATCCACCCTCATAGCTTAAACCTTTGTGATACCAATGGTTAATTATTTCCTTCATACAGTCCAAAATATTCCTCCAAATATCTATTTTTAGTTTTTTCAAAATGCAAAGGGACCCCCAAGTATACAACTGAGAGATAAGTCCTTGTGAATCCCAAGATATTTAAAATTCTATCCTAAACCCTTTGATCAATATTGAAAAAGTCACTTTGGATTTTTTATCATTGATGGCTTGGTTTATAGCCCTAAGATATACATTAAGTGTATCTCTAATAACTCTTGCTTTGCTTAAGTTTGCCACTCCCACCAATCCTTTGTCATCCATAAACTGTAGGTGAGTCAAAATTCCTCACCCACCTTGATACCTGTTAGCAAATCTTCTTGTATTCTCTTCAAGAAGAGTTTACTCAATCCTTAAACCAATATGAGAAAAATATAGGGGGAACAAGGATCTCCTTGAGAAAGGTATCAAGTAGCTCCAAAATATTGCAAGAAAGACCCTTGATTAATATTTAGTATGTCGAAGTAGAAACACAACTCATGACCCATTCTATCCAATCTTGAGAGAAACAAAAGACTACCATCATATTTGACAAGAAGCTCCACTCCACCCTATCAGAAGCCTTTGACATATCCAATTTTATGAACATTCCTCTATTACCAAATGTTTGCATTGAATGGATTGTCTCCTGAGCTAGAACCACACCATCCAATATTCGAGGATATAATGCTATGTAGAAGAGGTTTTAGCCACTCATCCATTACCGTTGTGATTATTTTATATATGACATTGCATAAGGCAATAGGTATATAATCTAAAATATACACCCCATCCTCCCCTTTTGGAATTAAGGTAATGAAAGTATGATTTAATGCTTTAAAAATTATTTTACTACCTTTTGACTCCTCTATAACAACCATTACATCCTCCTCCAATTTGTCCTACAAGGCCTGAAAAAACTCAATTGGAAAGCCATATTGACATGGTGTTTTTTCGATGATCATTCCAAAGACTACATTCTTCAGTTCCTCTCTACCAATGGGTTTAACTAGGGCCTAATTTTATCTTTCAAATAAAATAGAGGGTATGACAACAAGAACTTATTTTTTATGCTCTTCATCTTGCACCAAGATTTCCTTAAATAGTTTATAAAAATAATCTATTGAATGGAAATGCATATCTAGAATTGTATCAAAGGAGTGTCCATTATCATATTGAAGAGCTTCCATGTTGTGCGTCTGTCTCCTAGCACAAGTAGCCCAATGAAAAAATTGGTATTTTTATCACCTTCTACTAACCAAGTGGTTCTTGCTCTCTATTTCACTTAGGTATCCTCTTGGTTGTCAATATCCTCAACCGATTTACGCAATACATCATCCTCTTCTTTGAGTTGCTCTATAATTGTTCCTTATATAAAGTGTTTTTGAACCTCATCACATCTAGCCACCAATGGAGCTCTTTGGACCTGAAATTCTATCTTGTTAGTTTGCTTCCATTTTTTCAGTTGATATTTGACATAATGAATTTTTTGTGGAATCTAAACATTGCTATCCCATATGTTTTTCGGCCTTATTCCCACCATTATGGAATTTATCTCAAAGTTTTTTTTTTTGTAACCAAAATTTTTCAAATTTAAATTGTTTGTAATGTTGCACTGTCTTGATCCCCCCTTCCATAAAAATAGGAAAGTGATTTGAAACTGGATCTTCCAAAATTTGAAATTTTATATTCCATTTTACAAAGACCTCCTATGAAAACAAAAAATGGTCTAAATTCACCTTCTTTCTATTTTTCTCCCTCCTCTTATTAGTGCAAGTATAGTTGGTTTCAGGGCATCTAATATCCACCAAGTGTAATGCCTAGACTTGGAAAATAATAAGTCGATTCCTTGGGTCCAAAATTGGGGTTTTCCATTACTAGTCTTTAGAGGATAATTTAGCATTAAAATCCTAAAAAATAATCCAATCTAGCTCTTCCCTTGAGACTCTCGTGTTATGCACAAATTTCCATTGATGCATCTCACCATCTAGGTTTTGAACCGCATAAAAATTTATGATTAAAACATGTTTAGTTGTGATATTGTTCCTAAAATGTGATGTGATAACACCCCTCCAAGCTATATGTTCTAGTACAATCCATTCAAGAGAGTTTGAAAAAGTAATTATCCACCCTGAGGCCCCTTGGGCAGCCACTTCCATATGATCAATACCCCTCCAAAGTCTATTTATTTTTTTACACATAAGATCCAATGATATTTTTGTCTCTTGGATAAGAAAAAAAAATTGTTTTACATTTTTATAAGAGTCTTCGAAAAACATATTGATGGGTTATAATAATTAATCTCTAATATTCCATGATTGTATGATCATTGGTTATCTTGAGAGCAGTAAAAATCTATTGGTCTCATCGATCCTTTAGTGATCAATTTGTCTCCTTGGACTACTATCAATTCCTTATTTTATTTTCCACCCACTCTTTGAGAGGTGCTATTTTTTTATCTCTTTTCCACTTGAGTTATCCCTAGAGTTGGTATTTCTCTATTATTTTCTACTATGCCCATGATGACATTCTTAATTATCGGTTGCTCTTGGTTATGCACTATCAATACCCCTGCACCTTCTGATTGTGGTAACTCACTGCACTTAATTACTTGCTCTATGACAGGAGGAGATGAAAGAGGGATTTGAACATGGTTGTTATTATTTTAATTATTCTCATTCACCCCTTCCATGAATTTTTCTTCTTCTTGGTCCATTAGTTTCTTTAAGATCTTATGCCTATTAGAGGGCTTGAGTTGGGTTTTCTCTTTACCATATTTTCTCTTTTACCTTCTCCTTATTTTGGGTTGTTCAAAACCATATCCCTGTGCTTCTTCGCCCTAAGAAATATTGGTTGTTTCTTTATTTATTTTTGAATTACCCTCCTTAGGAATATTTGAAATTCCCAGAGGAGCCTTCATTTTTATGTTCATATTATTTAGGAAAGATCGGGCTAAATGCCCATATTTGTTGTAAACTCTTCATCTGAAGGGTAATATCTCATAATCCAGTTGTTGAATCCAAGATAGTTTGCCAACAAAGACTGGGTAAGATCCATTTCCACACATAATATTGCATAAACAACTGTGTTTCCTTACACTATGTCTTTGGAAACACCCAAATGTCTTCCAAGGGAATTGCCGATAATTTCCAATACCTACTCACTCCAAAAATCCATTGGAAGTGCATACAAACGGATCCAAACCATGATAGTAGTGGGTTACATTTGAGGATCAAATCCCACTCTTTAGGTTTGAAAAAATAATCCTGCCAGACCATGATTCCTCTTTTTTGATTCAAAAGCCCTATTTCTATCAGCAAGTGAAGAAAAAATAACAATAAAATATCCATTGCTAATAAACCACAAAGAATACTCACCCAGAGGCTCCCACTTTTTTTGGACCTAGGAATAAAAAAAATTCAGTGTAGGGTGAATACCCTTGAATTTACAAATCAAATCATGATTGGCTCTATATAAAATTGTTTCTTCAACCATACTTTGATCAATGATAATATTTGGCCTTAATTTTGACTATGGAAAGTATCCATTAATGCGTTGAGATGTTGATCTATTTCCAGCAATCGTAAAGAGTATTTTTAATACATTTTTTTTGCTTCTTTAGTATCTGATGGAGATTTATCCTTTAACAAATTTGTAAAATAAATATATTTCTCTAAAATACGATTCGAAGCTGTCCCCATTGGGCCCTCCTAGGGATGCAATATTGTTTTCAAATCTACAGTAACTAGAAATATCCTTGGCTACCGAACTGATGCCCTAGTTTTCTCTTCCAGATCTCTCAGGGTCATATTATTATATTAAAAATTGTTATAACCTTAGATTTTCCATATTGAATTAATTTTAGTTTCTCCGTATAGATTTAGGCTGATTGAATTTTTTTTTTCAAAATAAGTTTACTCTTTCTTTATTTTTTTCTTTTTTGATTAATAATTCTTATACACATCCACCATGGGGATTGGATTGAGGATGCCACTTGCATTATAATTTTACTCTTTCATGAGTTAAAAATTAAATGTAAATAGAATATTTTCCTTCTATTAACAATTCTATATTTTGTATTTTTGTAATTATTGTTGTATACCATCACCAAATCATTGGCTTAGAAGGGATCCACTCAAGTATTTTGTTTTAATTTTTCCTTTCATATTCTTCTTGGTGATATAACCTTATTTTTCCTACCTCAATTCATCTAGTTGATGTAATTGTATGATTTAGTAATGCATATAATATCTCTTATTTTTATTATTGTTTATTAGAAACCATATGGTTGAAGCATTTATATAGAGAGGAGGATAAAATCTATGTCATATTTTATTTGAAAGGGAGAGTACATGCTTGACTTAATTGTAGCCCTATAAGCCAAAAATACTTTTTTGAATAGGTTAAAAAGTTGAGGAATATTGAGGGCCACCCTCTCTTAGGAGAGCTAATGTTTTTTTACCATTGTAGTATCCCTATTAGGACCTATAGATCCATAATGTTTTTTCAATGAGTTTACATGGGTTTTAATTAGGGATATTGGTGACCTCATATTGATTGAGGCGTGAATCTTTGGACCTTTTAAAGAGAGGCCAAAGTCTTTATTACTATAGACAAAAGACCCATAATATTGGTGTTGGAAATTTTGGGTAGCTATATTGTCATTGATGTCAGGATTTAGTGTTAGTGATCAGTGCAGGACTTGGCAAAATGAGGATCAAGATGTTTCTATTTTAATCCCAAGAGATTTGGTTTAAGAGCTTCACATGATTGGTCAAAAAGTTGGTTAAATACCATGAAGGAAAGGGATAACTAGGCCTAAAGAAAATAATATTATAATATTTATTATAATAATATTAAAGGAGGTCAAATAAGGCCTAAGGGTGAAAGAGAAAAATACCTAGGCCCAAAGGAAATTATATTATAATATTTTTATTATAATATTAAAGGTTAGAAATAAAGTCTAAGGTCATTTATAAATTATTTATAATATTTATATTATAAATTAACTTGTAAAATAATATTATTTAAACCCTAAGTTAGGGTGGGCACAAATTCGTTTAATATTTCTTCCTCCCCGTCGACGTTCGAATGTGTTTGGCATATGGTATAAATACAATAAGACTTGCCAACTAAATGCATGTCTTTGATATAAAGCATATGGGAAAAAGGGAAAGTATTATTAATGCAAAAATTCGTGAGCGCATAGGAAGAGGATTTTAATTTTTAAAGTAGTTGAAATTCATGATGAATAAATTAATCAAGGCTTAAAGACTTGTCACTAACCGACTGGTTGGGCGAGAGGCAAGTGGTTGGAGTGTAAGGTGCAGGGAAGGTAGAGGTTCTGCATTTAAGTCTTGACAGTTGTAAAGGGGTAATATATTTTGTTTTATATTGGTGTCGATCGAAGGAACATAGCGCACAAGGCATTTTTCCCTCCTAAGTGAGTGTCTTTGTCACACGACAGTTAGGTCACAGCTAGGGTGTTGGTGGCAGCATAACATGGGATCGAATCCCATTGAGTAGCACACAAATATTTGAGTAAGTCCTAGAGGACTTAAGGACATATTTGAGTAATATTTTGTGAAATTTTAAAGGATAGATTAGAAATAAGTCTTTGTGAAGACTTGAGAGCAGATTTGATTCATTTTTTCAAGCTTTGTGTTAAGACTTTGGACAAATCCAAGCAGAGTTGGTTTGTGATTTGATCAATCTTTGTGCTAAGGCTTGAGGACAGATTTGAGGATAAATTTTGGTACATGTTTGTGAGCAAGTTTGTGCTACAGCAGAGACATATTTGGGAATGTAATTTTTAAATAAAATTTATGCTAGAGCAAAGACAGATTTTGAGCAGATTTGTGTGAGTCAAAGGATAGGGTTTAGTATTGATCTATATATGGAACTTCTACAGAGTCTCACAGAACTCAAGATAAAGGTAGAATAAGGAAATAAAATTGGACATGATATGATAGATCTATTAAGAGCAAGGTAAATAGAGTGTGAAATATTGGAAGAAATTTTTTTTCTCTAAGGAATGAAGTTGAAAATACCATGTTACGACAAGATATAAATTTAGGGAAATAGAAAGAGGATTCAAGATTTCAAGAAACATAGATGTAAAATAAAGATAAGCTCATGACTCATACTCTGTAAGGAAAACACATCAGGAAAGAAGAATGAAAATAAGAACCATGGACGAGGGTTAATCACAAGAACAACAATAAGAGAACCACTCGATCATATTTACCAAGGCATTCAAACAAATTACATAATCTCTTCCATGGCTATTGCTTTTCATGTAACAAATATGGCCATAAAACACAATATGTGCACCCAAGAATGCAAAAAAATGAGGGTAGGGTGAATACCCATGAATTTATAGACCAAATCATGATTGGTTCTATATAAAACTATTTCTTCAACCATCCTTTTCTGAATGAAAATATTTGACCTTTATTCTGACTGTGGCAAGAGTCCATTAACTCATTGAGATGATCTATTTCTAGCAGTAGTAAAGAGAATTTTTAATACAACATTTTGTGCTTCTTTAGTTTTTAATGGAGATTTATCCTTTAATAAATCCGCAGAAGAACTATGTCTCTCTAAAAGAGGATTTTGAGGTGTCCCCATTGGGCCCTCTTAGGGAAACAATATTATCTTCAAATCCACACTAAGTAGAAATCTCTTTGGCTACCCAATGGATGCCCTTGTTTTCTCTTCCAGAGCTCTCATGGTCATATTATTATTATAATAATAAATTTTACAAATATTATTAATCAAAACTTTTTAAGTTTTTTTGTAGTTATGAATTAATTTTTATTTTTAATATTAAAAATAAAATTCTATAATTTTTATATATTATTTTGAACCTGAGATCAAAGTTAAACTATTATCTATGATATTTTGTATAATATGTTAAAACTAAACTATTAGTATAAAGTTAAACTATTGTCATTTTTATAAATTATATTATACAAATGTTTCTCTTTCTTTATTTTTTTAAACAATGTTTGATATATTTTCCAAGTAATATATTACCTAAGTTTTTTAATTTTTTTAAGTCGACTTTTAATATTAAAAATAAAATTCTATAATTCTTAAATATTATATGTTTTATATATTCTGATACTTTACTTGTAAATATTATATTTTTTATATTATTTAATATTTTTTGATATATATTATCTTAGAAGTCATACAAAATATTTTGCTAATAAAAGATGTTGAATGGAGTTGAAGGTAAGCAAACTGAGATTCGAGCTCTGGCGATTTGGCGGGAAAACTTCTGAACAGGCGTCGGGCGCTGCTCGAGGGCTTCTGGCTCGACAGATCTTCCTTGAGCCTTTGGGAGATTGTTTCTGCACTGCTCTGAAGACTTGTAAGCTATTTCGGGAGGGCCCGATGGGGTCTCCTCCAGTCCCTCTTGCTGGAAAAAAGAGTTCATACGCTGAGATGTTGAAAGAAACCCCTCGCCCTCCACTGGTGAAGCGCAGAGGAATGCTTTTCAGACGTTACTCAAGAATGCTGGCAAAGGTGCTCCTACACACCGAGTTAATGGTTGCCTTCCGCAATCAACTACCAGACCAAAGATTATTATAGAACCGAAACTGGTTGAAGACATAATATCCTATCGTGCTCACCACGACCTGATTTGCAAATTCATGGGTATTCGTCCCACTCTGAACTTTCTGCACACTTGGGTTAGACAAAATTGGGAGCCACTAGGTGAGTACTCCTTATGGCCTATTAGTAATGGTTATTTCATTATTAGTTTCTCATATTTAGTAGATAGAAATAGAGCATTCGAATCTGAGAAGAGGAACCATGGCCCGGCTGGGTTATTTGTCCAACCTTGGAGAGTGGGTTTTAACCCTCGTATTGAACCTACGGCAGTCCCAATATGGATCCGGCTGTATGCTCTCCCGATGGAGTTTTGGGGGGAGCAGGTTCTAGAAATGATTGGTAATTCATTAGGCAGATTTATAGGAGTCTAGAGATACTATAGAGGGAAACACAGCTGTCTTTGCTAGGATCTGTGTTTAAATGGACATTAGCCAACCTTTACCAGTCGAGGTGGAACTCGAGTTGACAGGGCTCTCCTGGATACAACAGTTAGATTATGAGGCCCTTCCTTTTAGATGCAGAGCCTGCCATCAGCATGGCCATCTGGCGAGGTTTTGTCCAAATATTCTAAGCACAAAAGTGGAGGCTCCACTTGGAAATCCAATTCGCTCCAGAGTGGGTAAGTTTACCCCTGTCCAAGAACCATCTAGTATTCCTCAGGATTCTGATCTCCAGAAAGATGGTTTTGAACTACCAAAGCGAAGGAAAAATAAAAAGAAAAATTCTAAGGAGCAGGCACAACTTAAGTCAACCAATCGGTATGAAATCTTTAAATCCCTGGTGGATCAAGAGGACCAAGTTATGGATGGAGTGGATGGTAATGTTGAGGATACTAACATTCACTCCCTGGCTTCTCCATCATTTACCCCTGTCTTAGAACAGGTAATGGAACCCTCTGGGACATTACTGCCAGAGAATTCAGGGGCACTGGTCATCCACTCCCCAGCACAGTCGGCTATCAAGGATGTTAATATGGGAAGATCTGAAAAGAATAGGGAAATGCCGGTTCTTGGGATTACCCAGGTGGAGAAGAGGTCTAAAAACAGTAATTCCAAAGGAGCAGGCAGAAAATCCAATAAGGATCTACTAGCAGTACAAGGAGACAAGCTGATCAATGGAGGATTGGTGAGGTCAATTGAGTCCTACTGCTCTCAAGGTTCTCAATGATTATTCAATCCTGGAATGTTAGGGGTTTAAACAGTAGAACCCATCAATATGCTGTTCAAAGACTGTTAGGAAAATGTAAAACAGACTTTTTGCTCCTCTAGGAGACCAAAATGTCAGTAGATCTTATGTGCAAGACTGCCAACAGAATATGGTGGGGTGTTGGTTATATGGATGTGGCTGCTCAGGGTGCCTCGGGAGGGATTGCTACTTTCTGGAACTCTCAGGTTTGGACAGCTTTAGAAAACATAGCTTGGAGGGGTGTTCTAACATCTCTGTTTAGAAATAATGTCACAGCTGATCATGTTCTCATTACAAATTTCTATGGGGCTCAATGTTTTGATGGCCAGCGGCTCCAATGGAATGCTGTACACTTTCCCTTTAAATTTGAAAATTTTTGGTTGCAAAAGGAGGATCTCCGTAGGAAAATTCCCCAATGGTGGGAAGAAGGCCGCCTACCCTATGGGACAGCAATGTTCAAATTCCATAAACAGCTTCATTTTGTCAAGTGTAAACTGAAACAGTGGAGACAAACCAATAAGTCGGACTTCCAGTTCCAAAGGGCTCCCTTGATGGCAATATGGGAGGAGGTGCAAAAACACTTCAGGGATGGTTCCATTACTGAGCACCTTAAGATGGAGGATGATGCTCTGCGCAAGGCGGTTGAAGACATTGATAATCAAGAGGAAATTTACTGGAAACAGAGAGCTAGAACCTCCTGGTTACTTGAAGGTGATAGAAATACAAAATTTTTCCACCGCTCAACTTGTGCTAGGAGACAAATGCATAACATGGAAGTCCTTCAAGATGAGAATGGCCACTATTTTGATACTCTTCCTGGAATGCATGCCCATTCAATGGATTATTTCTCAAACCTTTTTAAGGAAAGTATGGACCAAGATGTGGACGCTCAAAATGAAGTTATTAATGTCATCCCTTCTATTATCTCTCAAGAAGAGAATCAGATCCTCCTTAGACCCATTGACAGTGATGAACTAAAGAAAGTGGTCTTTGGGATGAGCACTGGAAAATCGCCAGGTCCAGATGGCTTTCCTATTGAATTTTTTCAGGCCTTCTGGGATACTTTGGAGAAGGATGTTCTGGCTATTGCTGAGGAGTCCAGAACTAAAAAAAGAATGCTTAAAGCTCTCAACCATACCTTCATATCTTTAATTCCAAAAGGGGAGGGGGGGATCATATCTCTGATTTCAGACCGATTGCCTTATGTAATGTTATTTATAAAATAGTCACGAAGATTATGGCTGAACGGCTAAAACCTCTTCTACAAAAAATAATTTCCTCGAAGCAAGGGGGTTTTGTTGAAGGACGACAGATCTTGGATGAAGTAGTCCTTGCCAGGAGGCAATCCACACAATGCACACTTCAGGCAACAAAGGAATGTTCATAAAGCTGGATATGTCTAAGGCTTATGACCGGGTGGAGTGGGACTTCTTGGCTAAGATGCTGGCTGCCTTTGGCTTCTCTCAGGACTGGATTGACTGGGTCATGAGTTGTATCTCCACACCCTCTTTCTCTGTTCTAATCAAAGGGCTCCCCTCGACTCCTTTTGGTGCCTCTCGGGGTCTTCGTCAAGGAGACCCTTGCTCCCCTTACCTCTTCCTCATCTTAGCTGAAGGATTAGGTAGACTCTTCCTGAGAAGACGTCATCTCGGTTTGATAACAGGTATCAAAGTGGGGACAGAAGTCTTGACCCACTTACAGTTTGTGGATGACACAGGATTGGTGGGAGTGGCCAGCTTCAGGGAAGCCAGAGGAATCAGAGATACTCTAAACATCTACCTTCGAGCCTCAAATCAAGTCATTAATGATAAAAAATCCAAGGTGGTCTTCTTCAACCTAGACCGAAGGTTACAGGACCGAATCACTGAGGTTCTGGGCTTTACTAGGACCTCTCTTCCTGTTGCTTACCTGGGGGTTCCTCTGCACTTCAAAAAACTAAAAATTAACATCTAGAAGGATCTTTTGGATGGCATCAAAGAGAAAATGAATCATTGGGCTCTTAAATGGTTAAGCTATGGAGGCCGACTAACATTCTTACAATCCATTATTCAGGCTATGCCAATTTATAAATTCTCCATCCTGGCTGCCCTACATTCTATCTAGAAAGAGCTTGACAAAATGGCCAGAAGCTTTTTATGGGAGGGTGCTAAAGGGAAGAAGAAATGGGCCTTGGTCGGTTGGGATAAGGTCACCCAGCCCAAGGACAAAGGCGGGCTGGGATTGAGAAGTTCCAAGCTTAATAATCAAGCTTTGGCTGGAAAACTATACTAGAGGTGGATTTCCCAGCCAACTTCCCTTTTTAGCAGAATTCTTTCTAGTAAATACCTAGACCATGCTCACCCCAATGATCTGGGACGTTTCCCTTTGGAGGGTAACAGATCCTTAGTGTGGCAGACTCTCAAGCTTGGAGCTCAAGTCATCAAAGACCAATTGTTTTGGAAAGTGGGGAGAGGGGAGAAGGCCCGCTTTTGGACTGATTCCTGGGATCAGCATCCTCCTATCATTGCTGTGTTTCCTGAACTACAACCCATTAAAGTAGCCATAGAAGACAAGGGCTGGATTCTTATTGAGAGTTATTTCAATACCAATCAAATTGGGGAATACAAGTTCAAAAAGTTCAAAAGGTTGGAAGAATGGCCAATTCCAATTCCCCCGGAGCCGGCATCCATCTTGGAAAAAATTTTGACAGCTAGGTTTTTTACTGGATGTGATGAGGAGGATGAACTTTCCTGGGGCTTTGGGAACCTTGGGGTTTATACTGTGAAGGCGGGATTTGATCAGATTCTTCCAGAGCCACCACCACACTCTTTTTCGATCCATGTCTGGAAGAAGATTTGGCACCCCAAAGGCTGGCCGAAGGTGAATTTCTTTGCATGGCAACTTATGCACAATGGAATCCTCACCTTTGACAATATCAGACATAGAGGCATCAACGGTCCGTCTCAGTGTGTTTTATGCCGCAAGCATGAGGAAACTGCTGATCATTTGATGTTCGAATGCACCTTTACTCGAAAGATTTGGATGCACTGGTTCTCCACATTTAAAATCCAAACCAACAATGATGTGACTCGGACCAATATTTGGAACAGATGGAAGAGAGGTTGCTTTAAATCCAAGGCTCTCGTATTGGCTGGGAGCTCGGCTTTCTTTTTATTTGGTGGCAGGTATGGTTGGAGAGAAATGCTCGCATTTTCCGTGAAACATTCTCTTCACTTGATGGAATATGGCAGGTCATTTGGAGCAAAGTTGTGGAAACGGTTGCCATCTACGTTGAGGAGGAAAACTAGCCTGTTTCTGTGCCTTTGGATGAGGGAGCTGCTGCTCTTGAAAGACAGGATTATGATAGATGGCACCCTCCCCCAGCAATTTGGATCAAAATTAATACTGATGGTGCTGCAAAAGGAAACCCGGGTAGTGTTGGAACTGGTGTTGTTTGTCGCGATCATCTTGGGTCTGTGCTTTATTGGGAACTGCAAGGTCTGGGTCATGCCACAAACAATGAAGCAAAGGCCTTGGCTATTAAATTTGCCTCTATCTGGGCTGTAAAGCAGGGCCATAGAAAGATAATTCTTGAGTTCGACTCTCAAATTTTGGTGGGTGCTCTTGATTGCATGAGGAACTTTAATTTGCAGGCCTGGAGGCTGCGGTATCTAGTCTCCCAAATAAAGGATCTCTGGAAAGAATTAGATGATGTGGTTCCCACCTATGTGAGTAGAGATTTCAACAAGGCGGCCGATTTCCTTGCCAAGATGGGTGCCGAGAAGGAAGTTGGAGTGCAGATGCATAGTGATATGCCTGTTGAGGATGTGGTGATTAGGCAAGGCCTTGAATGCCACTTATGATAATGTGCAAAGTTTCTTATGCTAAGGTTGGTTTTCATAGCTATTTCGTGACTTGTAGCGACGTGGCCTCTGGTGGGAAGTTGTCGCGATATCGCAGCAGGTTTTGCCTTCTCAGCCTCCGTAGGGAACATGTCGCGAAATCATGACATGTCACGAAATCGTGACTTGGTGCGCTGTCGTTGTCCTCAACGCAAAGTTGTAGCGATTTCATGACCTTTTTGGCTGATGAGGTCTTCTTTGGGAATCTGTCACGATTTCATGACCTGCTGAGTTATCACGGTCTGGGGATGGAAGCCGTCGCGATTTTGTGATGCTTTTGGCGCAGGGGAGTCAAGGTTGAAAATTGACGCGATATCGCGACCTATTTTGCTATTGTTGCCTTCACTCGAAATTGGTCATGATTTCGTGACACTTTTGCTGGCTGTGTGCTTCGGAGGAATTTCATTGCGATTTCGCGACATGTCGCGATTTCACGACATGTCACAAAATCGCGACTTGGTGCGCTGTTGTTGTCCTCGACGCAAAGTTGTAGCGATTTCACGACCTTCTTGGCTGTCGAGGTCTTCTTTGGGAATTTGTCACGATTTCGTGATGCTTTTGGCACAGGGGAGTCAAGGTTGAAAATTGTCGCGATATCGTGACCAGTTTTGCTGCTGTTGCCTTCATTCGATTTTGGTCGTGATTTCACGACACTGTTGCTGGCTGGAAGCTTCGGAGGAATTTCGTCGTGATTTCGTGACCTTTTTGGAGATTTGATGCTTCTTGGAGTTTCTGTCATGATTTCGCGATGCCTATGAGGATTGACCGTCGGCGTTAGGTGTTGTCGCGATTTCACGACTTTCTTGGCGACCGGACACAGAGGGCTTGGTTTGTCGCGATTTCATGACATGTCACGGTTTCGCTCCCTGCTTTCTTTTGTGCTCTGTGGGGGTCTTCTTTGTGCTCTCTATTTGTTGTTCAGTTCTTTGCTATTGTTTGGGATGAGTTTTCTCCCTGTTGTATTTGCCTTTTGTATTAATACAAGTTTTTCATTTTTTTCAAAAAAAAATAAAAGATGTTGTATGAAGCAGATATGATTGAGAATGGGCAATTATTTGTTTGAAGAAGATGAATAATATCTTGGTAATAAAATATGTTGCATGAAGTGCATATGTTTGAGAATGAGTATTTAATTACATGGTTTATTTGGTAATAAAATATGTTTTATAAGTAAATATGGTAGCTGTTGGCATTTTTGCCACATTGATTCTCATTGATTAATGCATTAGTGTATTGTTGAAAATCTGACCTTTGATATCAGCTTTGATGCAGCTTTGGCGAAAAAAGAAGAAAAAATGAGCAAAAAATAACTAAGTCTAAAAACTGTAGCGATTCGCTGACATGTCGCGAAATCACGGTCAACGCAGTCAACGCAGGCAGGTTGGGCGGAACCGTCGCGATATCGCGACGTGTTCCATTTTCGTGACTTTCGGAAGGCAAAGGAGGAACAGCGACAAAATGTCACGAAATCGCGACAAAAAGTCCAGCCGAAGACACAAAGCAAAAGTTGCAGCGCAGCGCCGACGTCTCATTTTCGCGCGGTGTTTGGCTTCGAAGACCCAAGGTTAAAAGCTGCAGCGATTCGCTGCATGTTTGTTAAGAAGAGGAAGCCATGGGAAAGTTGCAGCGACGCGCTACCTGTAGCATTTTTGCGATGGCAAAGTGGCAATTGGTACGGAAGGAGCAAAACGTAGCGATATCGCTACATGCTTCAAAATCGTGGCCATTTTGGTCAAAGAAGCGAAAGAGCAGTAAGTTGTAGCGATTCGCTGCAATATCAACAATAAGGCCAACTGACATGAATATGCAGCGAAATCATGCAAGGGATGAAAATTGATCAAAAAGCATGGAAATGGTAGCAATTCCATGACGCCTCGTTAAAAAATGATTAAGTGCTCAAATTGGTAGCGAAATGGAGACAAGGAAGAATTGAAGACATTCAAGTGCAAAAGGTGTTATGTTTTCACGGACCGTCTTCAAGGCCGTACAAGGTGCCTGAAACATGTAGCGATATCGCTACATGTTCCATTTTTGTGGCGTTTGGCTTCAAGGGTTTCAGTGTTCAAAAGTGCAGCGATGCGCTGACTATTTTCACAAAAGGCATAGAAAATGTAGCGATTCGCTGCAAGTTCTGGGAGACAAGGCGAGTGCGGTGCAGCGATGCGCTGACTGTTTTCACAAACGGCATTGAAAATGTAGCGATTCGCTGCAAGTTCTGGGTGACAAGGCGGAGTGCGAAGAGAATCAAACAAAGGGCAAGAAGTGTTCCATTTTCGCGACCCGTCCATGAAGCCGTACAAAGTGCCCAAAACATGTAGCGATATCGCTACATGTTCCATTTTCGTGGAGCAAAGCGAAGAAAGAAGCCAACGACCAAAAGACGTAGCGATATCGCTACAGGTGCCATTTTCACGGGTCAAAGGTGGTCAAAGCGTACGGCATAAAAATACGTCACGATTTCGCGACCCGTCGTGTTTTCGCGACCTGCGACAGTTTCCCGCCAGAACATAGTATGAACGCCCGAGGAGATTTTTTGATTTCCGATGATTTAATGCTGACCCGAATTTAATGATTTGCGGATTTCCAAGGCATTCAAAGTAAAAGACGCGCCCAAGCCACCAAGATTGAAGATTTAATGCATTCGAGGCTGCTGTTCATGGATTGTCGTAACGGTTTCATGCACATGTTCGAAGAATCAAATTTAATGAAGGACCGCGAACGTTTCATTGCATTTAATTTTTATTTCTTCGAGGTTGTAATCAAGGGGTCGTGTTCTTGGTTTCCAAGGCACAATTGTAGATCACGATATGGTCAGTTTCAAACATTAAATGCTGCAAAGAGGACGGACCTCTATAAAAACCAATGTAAGCTTCATTTCAAAAGGTTGGAAAAACTTGCTGCTAGAGACTGGAAGTGTATTTGCAGGAATACAAGGATCGACTTCTAAATTTTCAAGCGTCGCATGGATGAATTTGCTTTCTGTTTTTCTGCATTTCTAATAGCATTCATACTCCTGTATTGTTGTTACATTTAAATTCTGCCTTTGGATTTAAATATTGCTGTCAGGGTACGATTTCTGGAATGTGGGTTTGGAGGGATTTGCTGCATGTGATTGTGCGAAGATTAAGCTGATTTCTCATGTTACTTGCTGTTATTGCGTTTGTAGTTTCCTGCTATTGTTTTTTTGATCCCATCACTTCGGCCTGTGGCCATATTTCCCATTTCTTTCCGCAACTTTTTAAATCTCTTTCCTGTAACCCTTATCTTAAAACCAGATTTTAGAATAGTGAAGGGAACCAGCCCACTCTGGAGATTGGTCTGGGAGCCATTTCTTGCTTCCAGCCTTTCAATGTTGGCCAGGTCTAGGGTGCATTTGTAAAATCCTTTCCTGTGGCAGATTTTGGACCAACAGTTTTTGGCACGCCCGGTGGGACAAATTTTATTTGTCTTTAAAAGATCCCCATAGGGTCGAAGGTTTAATGTTCACCTTCAGACTGTAAATTAGAGCATTTGGTGACTCTATTGTTTTTGGTGACCCTACTGGACCCAAAAATACTTCATGATCACAAGATCACAGTCAAAGAAATTTGGCGATCTTGTTCAGTTTTTTGAGCTCGATAGTTCGAGAAGTGGTGAGCATTCTAGATTAGTTTCCTCATCCCTTCCATCTTCTGATGTACAAATACCCAAGATTGTTGCTAGTGTTGCACCCCTACAAGTTCCACCAATGGCACAATTTCCTCCACCAAAAAAATTCTTGGTGTGGAACAACACTGGAGCCTTGAATCTGCAAGCTCAGAATCCAGTACCTCAGGCTGCACTGAAGGCTTTGCCCACTTACGACGGTACTGGTAAAATAGCCTATGAGCACATAAATGATGTGGCTTCCCTAGCTGCTATCCATGACATTACCGATGAAGATGTGATGATCAAACTGTTAGTATGTTCTTTGAGAGGTAAACTACTATTTTGGTACATAACTTTGCCTCCCGGAACCCTAACATCATGGGATCAGTTTGGTGATTTGCTGGTGAAACATTTTCATGAACAGGCTGACCCTTTCTCATTGTTAAATCAGTTCATCGTCATACGGAGACATCCACAAGAAGAGATACCTGATTTTAATGTCCGGTTTACCGGAACTTGGCAAAGGATTCCTAATGGTATTCGGCCTGCTGATGAATTAGTTGCGATGTACTACCTCAGAGCGTTTCACTCAAATATCGACTGGGCGGTTCGGCAGTCTAATGTGATAACGTTTCCAAAAATATTTGAACAAGCAATTAAAGCAAAAGCTGATCTGGTTGCTGTAGGAAGACTGCATCCAAAGGAAACTATGCCTCTTATTCCAGATTTGCCTCAATATTTATATGGTTCACAACCACACCCCATGCCAACTATGTATCCTACACCATCATGGAGCTCTAAAGCACCTCAGAGTTGCACTGCTCCAGCCTCCTCGCTTGCCTACTTTAACTCCTTTACCGCTCCCCGCACCCGACGATTCAACCATCTCCCATTTCCACCGCATTTCCAGCTTTGCCAAGACCACCAGCTCCTTTGCCCTTACCAAGCACCTCCCGCACCCGCAAACCCCGATCCATATACAACATTATTGCAAGAGGTGAAGTCTGCAAATTCTACCATTAGAGCCATGGGAAATAAGATCACACTCATTGAGAGGAAGCAGTCGAGAGAGATTTCCAGCCAAGGAGATTTCAACCTCCTCAAATTACTAGAGATCAAGTCGCCTCCACAAGCAAAGCACCTGAAAAGGGCTTAGCTGTTCTAGCAAATGAAGATGCAGCCCATGCAGATGGAGTATATTGGTGCTCGACTTGTAATGATCCTCATGGAGAGGATACATGTATGGTTCACTTAAATTATGTGCAGACCTTGGCGGCCAGCTCTTCAGGTGACCATGTTAATATGATCTCAGAAGCTGGTCATAGTTTGATGACTGCAGTGGAAGACCAAGTTTCAGTTCTAACAAGGACTGGAAAGAAGCCTATGAATGTTGATCCTGCTGACTTAGAGTCGTTAAGAGTACCGGCTAAAGTGAAGAGGCCAGTGAAAGCTCCTCTGCCAACTCCAAAGTCTTTGCCCAAAGATCCAGCTTTTAACAGAGTTCAAGAAAAGGCAACGAATCGCACCAAGTAAGATCGAAGCGAGAGGAGCAGGCACGTGAAAAATTGAAATATCCATCACCGACCAAGAGGTTAAGAGTGGAAGCTACACAAAGAAGATGCAACCGCATTTGAGCAACTCGCCGAGAAGAAAAATTTTGTTGCAGTTTCATACAATATTGTTGATGATCTTAAGAAGACCCCTGCTAAGGTAAGCCTTTATGACGCTTTGCAATTACCTGGTCAAGTAGATTTATTACAAGAGTCATTAAAATCTGATGAAGGAGAGTGAAAAAGGGCCTACCCACACCGTCTATGCCCAAACTTTAACCACCTCTCATATCGGTAAGAACAGTACCTCCTCCTTTTTACTTGTCATTGCAAATAGAAGGTTGGGTTGTACACAATTGTATGATTGATTATGGAGCCGCAACCACCTGTCATGCCCAAGGGAGTCTCGTGAAGCTATGGGAATGGAGTATACCCGGAGTAGTCCTGAAGTCCTGCAATTAGATGGCACTCCCGTAAAAATAGTAGGTGTCATTAAAGATGTACCCATTGTCCCGCATACAATGCCCCGGATCACTGTTATTCAGGAAATTGTTGTAGTAGATTTAGAGCCCTATTTTAGCATGTGTTTATCCAGGGAATTTACTGCAAAATTAGGGGGTTATCTCGGCATTAGATTATTCCCATCTGGAAATTCCTTTTAAGAATAGACGTCTCGGAATCACGGAATGAAAAGCCTTCCCCTTTTCACATTGAGAAGTTGGAAGATGTTAGAAAAGACATGCAGTCGGTCCATATGCTCACCGAAGAGTCTGAAGATGCTGTTTTAATGAGTGAAGTTTTAAACAATCTTCAGTTGGAAGACCAGTTTTCAATGCTTAACTTTAATGCCATGATGGAGACAGAGATTGGCTGCTATGCCATTCAAAAACCTGAGACTGAGACAAAGCAGGAATTGTCTAACCCAGTTGATCAGACTGAGGTTACAGATCAGTTATGGCAACTGTATTTCGATGGAGCTAGATGCAGGAATGGTGCCGGAGCAGGTATTGTGTTAATTTCTCCCTCTGGTGTACAAAGGACTTATTCTTATCGACTTACATGGAGTTGCACAAATAACGCTGCTGAATACGAAGCATTGTGCTTGGGTCTGAAGAAAGCAAAGAAGTTAGGAATAGAACAGCTCAATATTTTTGGTGATTCCGAGCTTATTGTAAATCAGGTCACAAATAGATGCATCTCAAAGCAACATTATCTGAAAGCATATCGTAATCAGGTTTGGGATTTGTTTGAACTTTTCACTGCGCTTAATATTCAATCTGTTTCCAGAGAGATGAATAAACATGCTGACTTATTAGCATCTCTTGGAGCTAACTTTTCTCCTGCTAATCAAGTTGTGAACAAGCCCAAGACAATGAGAATGGTATACAGACTCAGTGTGCCAGATAAGGAAACTTTTTGGCAGGTCTTTGAAACCGATGAGCAGATTGTTAATTTCCTGATACATGAAGCTGCAGCTGTTGAAGGCAGAACTTTGGAAGATGAGGAAGCCGAAGGTCTTATTCAATTAAGGAATAACCATATTCCAAAGGGTCTAATAACTCTGGAGAGCTTGTTTGACCAACATGATCATTCCAGAAAGCCTCGAATGGAGATTGATAGAAAGGAATACATGGAGTTAGAGCTTCATCCTGACAAAATGATTAAGGTTGGCACTGACTCAACCCCAGAAGAACTGCAGAAAATCAGGTAGCTTTGTAAAGAGTTTTCTGATATTATAGCTTGGAGCTATGAAGACTTGAAAGGCTACAACAAGCAGATTATACAGCATACAATTGAACTGGAAGAAGGAGTTAGGCCTTTTCGACAGAAACAGAGACCTGTAAATCCAAAGATTGAGGCGTTGATGAAGGCTGAGCTTGTTAAAATGCTGCAAGCTAAGATCATCTATCCGATCAAGCACTCCACATGGGTCGCCAATCTGGTCCCAGTCCGTAAGAAGAATGGAGATATTAGATTGTGCGTTGATTTCAGGAATTTGAACCGTGCTTCATTAAAAGATCATTATCCTTTGCCAAGAATAGATCAAATATTGCATGTTGTGGCTGGGGCACAGCGTTTTTCTTTGTTGGATGGATTTTATGGGTATAACCGGATCCGGGTAAAAGATGAAGATCAGTTTAAGACAGCATTCACCACGAAGTGGGGTACTTTTGCATATCGCGAATGCCCTTTGGACTGTCAAATGCTTGGAGCTACCTTCCAAAGAGCAATGGATATTGCTTTCAAGGATTTATTGAATAGGATCATTGTAATATACCTTGACGACATGACAGTCTTTTCACATAGAAGGGAAGACCATTGTTCTCACCTGAGGCTGATTTTTGAGAAATGCAGAGAATTCGGAATCTCCATTAATCCGAAGAAGTCTGTGTTTGCTGTAAAAGAAGGTAAGCTTCTGGGTCATGTGATTTCTGAAGATGGATTAGCAATTGATCCAGCCCGTGTTGAAGCTTTGAAGAAATTGACACTCCCCGCAAACAAGAAGGAACTCCAATCTTTCTTTGGACAGATAAATTTCATTAGAAAGTTCATTGTTGATTTTGCTCATGTTGTTAAACCAATGACCGAATTGTTGAAGAAAGATGCAGTTTTCCAATGGACAGCTCGAAGAAAGGAAGCATTTCAGGAGATCAAGGAAAGAATAGTGCAGGCTCTTGTCCTGATTAATCCTGACTACTCCAAGGATTTCATCTTATATGCAGTCGGAGAAGATGACAGTTATGCTGCAGTTCTGACGCAAAAGGGAGATGATGGGAATGAAAGGCCCATTGCTTTTCTGAGCCAAGTCATTTTACCTCATGAAGCAAAGTACAATTTTATTGAGAAACAGGTATATGCTGTGATGAAATCCCTGAAGAAATTCAAACATTTTATTTCCCAGAGCAGGACATTTGTTTATGTGCTTCACCCAGATGTGAGAAATTTCATTCTTCAAGGAGAGTTGGGTGATAAACGTGTTGGCTGGGTCACCAAGATCCAGGAATTTGATGTAGAAATTCACCCAACTAAATTAGTGCGTGGTAAATCTCTGTGCCAACAGTTAGCAAAGATGGCAACATTTGATGTATGCGAAGATCAGGGAGAAGCTCTTGTCTGGTAATGACAGTTTAATGAATTTCTTAATTCTGGAAAAAGATTGGACAGAGGACCTGATTGATTACTTCACAACTGGAAGATGTCCATCACAATTGACTGCTTATCAGAGGAGGAGATTTCGGTTGCAAGCTCTGCGGTATGTTTTGTTTTTAGATGGTTTATTTTTTAAAAATATTGATGGTGTTCTTTTGAAGTGTGTTAAACAAGCAGACAAGGATAGGATCTTGGAAGAGTTTCATTCAGGTCTCTCAGGAGGTCACTATGCAGGAAGACCGATGGCCTTGAAAATCATTCGAGCTGGTTACTACTGGCCGACCTTGTTCTCAGATTCTTTCAAGATTGCACAAGCCTATGATAAGTGTCAAAGATATGCAGGAAGAGTAAGGAATGCAACTCGCCTTTGCATCCAGCTTCAGGTTGAAGCACCCTTTCAGAGAATGGGGTTTGGATTTTATTGGAATAATTGATCCTAATTCCTCAGTTGGTCACGGATACATCTTAACAACTACATGATTATTTCACCAGGTGGTCTGAAGCCATACCTACAAAGATGGCCAATCAATTTGTAGTGATTTCTTTTGTTGAGAGTTTGATTACACGTTTTGGTGTTCCAGACGCCATCATTACAGATAATGGGACTCCATTCATTGGAGCTGAACTGGCCGAGTTTGCTAACAAGTTTGGCATTTTCCTTAAGACATATTCCAATTACTATCCACAGGGAAATGGCTTGGCAGAGTCAACGAACAAAAATTTTCTCGAAATTTTGAAGAGGTCATTGGGAGAGAACAAAAGATCATGGCACTTGTTATTGAATCAGGCGTTATGGGCAGATAGGATTTCCGTCAAGAAGTCCATTAAAACCTCACCCTATGCCCTAGTCTATGGAAAAGAAGCAAGATTGCCAGTTCATCTTGAATTACCAGTGTTACAGCAGTTGCAGTCTTTTCAAGATGATGAGATAGACCTGAGTTCCTTGGATCTGCGAATAGCACAGTTGTTGGAATTAGAGGAGCAGCGTTCCAAAGCGTATAATGAATTTGACAAGCACATGCAAGGGATTTCGAAGTGGTTTTATAAGCATTCTGCAGCCCGTACATTCAAGACAGGAGATTTGGTGCTGAAATGGAATGAGAATAAAGCTAAACCTGGCAATCATAAGAAGTTTGATGCATTCTGGGAGGGTCCCTTTCGCATTTCCAAGCACAGGTGCAGCTAATTCTTTCTATTTGGAAGACATGGATGGTAGCCCACTTCCAATTTCAGTTAATGGCTTTCATTTGAAAGCCTACTTTTCATGACTTCGCAAGTTCAATTTGAGTTTGTATATAATATAAAATATATATATATATATATATATATATAAAGAGGAAGTGAAGAAGAAGAAAAGAGTATGTATATATGTTTTGCCTTTTGTTGTCACCTTGGCTCTTGTTGCTTGTGGGCTGTAGGTGTTTGTTTCCCTTTTGTCCTTCCTTTCTCGGTAGTTTGTGGCTTCCAAAGAATTCTTCTTTTCCCTCCCCTGCTTTCTATTTCCTTTCTTCATCTTCCTTTTCCTTCTTTTGTTTCTTTCTTCCTGCAATATAAAAAAACAAAAAGAATAAGCCACGGATGTTGTTTCTTCTCCCCTTTTCTATTTTCCCCATTTCTTCTTATCCCTTTCTTCTCAGTTTGGTTTTTTTTTTAAAAGCATTTATTTTCCAGCTTAGTTCATTTTCATTTCACACTTCAAAAACTTCCATTTCATTCCATCCAGTCGTTCATTCCATCTATTGCCACTGGTAGTGTAGCAACATGTTGTTGTTATGTCTACTACGTCACTTTTGCTCCATCATTTTATTATTCACACCACTCCATTGCAGTCACCGCCTGCGCAATCGTAGGAGCTCACTCCACCATCACATTCCATTTCTTCAGTTTATAACCGCTTCTATGCAGGTTCTTCCGGTTCTAGTTTTCAGCAGCAGAAGAAGTTTTGCAGCAGTCCTCTGACATGTTTTGCAGCAGCCCACCTTCCTGTTCTGATATGACTCTGTGCCCAATGGACTAAGGCCTGGATTCTTGCATACAGCGAGTCGTATACCCCGCGAGCCGCCAAGAATGTTGGCATTTTTGCCACATTGATTCTCATTGATTAATGCATTAGTGTATTGTTGAAAATCTGACCTTTGATATCAGCTTTGATGCAGCTTTGGCGAAAAAAGAAGAAAAAATGAGCAAAAAATGACTAAGTCTAAAAACTGCAGCGATTCGCTGACATGTCGCGAAATCGCGGTCAACGCAGTCAACGTAGGCAGGTTGGGCGGAACCGTCGCGATATCGCGACGTGTTCCATTTTTGTGACTTTCGGAAGGCAAAGGAGGAACAACGAAAAAATGTCGCGAAATCACGACAAAAAGTCCAGCCGAAGACACAAAGCAAAAGTTGCAGCGCAGCGCCGACGTCTCATTTTCGCGCGGTGTTTGGCTTCGAAGACCCAAGGTTAAAAGCTGCAGCGATTCGCTGCATGTTTGTTAAGAAGAGGAAGCCATGGGAAAGTTGCAGCGACGTGCTACCTGTAGCATTTTCGCGATGGCAAAGTGGCAATTGGTACGGAAGGAGCAAAACGTAGCGATATCGCTACATGCTTCAAAATCGTGGCCATTTTGGTCAAAGAAGCGAAAGAGCAGTAAGTTGCAGCGATTCGCTGCAATATCAACAATAAGGCCAACTGACATGAATATGCAGCGAAATCATGCAAGGGATGAAAATTGATCAAAAAGCATGGAAATGGTAGCAATTCCATGACGCCTCGTTAAAAAATGATTAAGTGCTCAAATTGGTAGCGAAATGGAGACAAGGAAGAATTGAAGACATTCAAGTGCAAAAGGTGTTATGTTTTCGCGGACCGTCTTCAAGGCCGTACAAGGTGCCTGAAACATGTAGCGATATCGCTACATGTTCCATTTTCGTGGCGTTTGGCTTCAAGGGTTTCAGTGTTCAAAAGTGCAGCGATGCACTGACTGTTTTCACAAAAGGCATAGAAAATGTAGCGATTCGCTGCAAGTTCTAGGCGACAAGGCGAGTGCGATGCAGCGATGCGCTGACTGTTTTCACAAACGGCATAGAAAATGTAGCGATTCGCTGCAAGTTCTGGGTGACAAGGCAGAGTGCGAAGAGAATCAAACAAAGGGCAAGAAGTGTTCCATTTTCACGACCCGTCCATGAAGCCGTACAAAGTGCCCAAAACATGTAGCGATATCGCTACATGTTCCATTTTCGTGGAGCAAAGCGAAGAAAGAAGCCAACGACCAAAAGACGTAGCGATATCGCTACAGGTGCCATTTTCGCGGGTCAAAGGTGGTCAAAGCGTACGGCATAAAAATACGTCACGATTTCGTGACCCGTCGCGTTTTCGCGACCTGCGACAGTTTCCCGCCAGAACATAGTATGAACGCCCGAGGAGATTTTTTGATTTCCGATGATTTAATGCTGACCCAAATTTAATGATTTGCGGATTTCCAAGGCATTCAAAGTAAAAGACACGCCCAGGCCACCAATATTGAAGATTTAATGCATTCGAGGCTGCTGTTCTTGGATTGTCGTAACGGTTTCATGCACATGTTCGAAAAATCAAATTTAATGAAGGACCGCGAACGTTTCATTGCATTTAATTTTTGTTTCTTCGAGGCTGTAATCAAGGGGTCGTGTTCTTGGTTTCCAAGGCACAATTGTAGATCACGATATGGTCAGTTTCAAACATTAAATGCTGCAAAGAGGACGGACCTCTATAAAAACCAATGTAAGCTTCATTTCAAAAGGTTGGAAAAACTTCTCTGCTAGAGACTGGAAGTGCATTTGCAGGAATACAAGGATCGACTTCTAAATTTTCAAGCGTCGCATGGATGAATTTGCTTTCTATTTTTCTGCATTTCTAATAGCATTCATACTCCTGTATTGCTGTTACATTTAAATTCTGCCTTTGGATTTAAATATTGCTGTCAGGGTACGATTTCTGGAATGTGGGTTTGGAGGGATTTGCTGCATGTGATTGTGCGAAGATTAAGCTGATTTCTCATGTTACTTGCTGTTATTGCGTTTGTAGTTTCCTGCTGTTGTTTTTCTGATCCCATCACTTCGGCCTGTGGCCATATTTCCCATTTCTTTCCGCAACTTTTTAAATCTCTTTCCTGTAACCCTTATCTTAAAACCAGATTTTAGAATAGTGAAGGGAACCAGCCCACTCTGGAGATTGGTCTGGGAGCCATTTCTTGCTTCCAGCATTTCAATGTTGGCCAGGTCTAGGGTGCATTTGTAAAATCCTTTCCTGTGGTAGATTTTGGACCAACAGGTAGATAATGGGCAATTATTTGCATATACACATATTTAGTTTGTAATTGAATTTTTTCAATGAGTTTACACAAACTCTTATGAAGTGTCTAGGTTCCCTCATACTAAGTGGGGTGGGGTTTGAACCTTGGACCTCCTAAATAGAGGATAAATCTCTCACCACTATAGTAAGCAAGCTTGTAACTATTTTTTTTTGGTATTAATTTAAAGAGAGGGTTTTGAAAGGGTCCCCACAACCTTATACATATAGATAAACTCTCAACCATAATAACAATATCCAAAATAGTATACCTATTACGAATAGCCGAGAAAGTTTAATTCCTAATAACCATAATGATTCTGGAGAGAACTTAGAAAATACTTTGAAGGAAAAACAAACTCTAAAAAACTCTAGTCAAAGGGCAAAGCGAGACCGAACACCCCTTCGAACAAGAGCCAAAGGGATGTCCGACTCCTTAAAAAAACAAAGCATTATGAGCCTCTTTCCTAGCAAGGAAGGCTATGTCATTCGGGACATCATTTTTCCACACCAAAAAGCCAGCATATTTAACACCACGGTTGGCCAGCATATCGGCCAGTGCATTCCCCTCACGGAACACATGGCAAATGTTCACATGTTCAAAATCGTATAACAATCTCATAGCTTCGGTAATAATATTGAGAACGTTCCAACTAGGTGTACACTCCCCTTTGAGCATCTTGATTATGTTCAAAGAGTCACTTTCGATTTCCACATTCTGACAGCCAGCATCCATTAAAAAATGTCACCCCTATATAAGCTATGTGAGCCTCCACGAAGTGTGAATATTAGGAATCAAGGGGTTCAAAAAATACCATGAGGATGTCGCCATTGTCGTTTCGTGCAACGCCACCTACTCTAGCCTTATCGGGGTTACGCTTTGAGGCCCCATCAAAGTTGATTTTTAGCCAATTGGGAGTCAGATGGGCCAACTTAATTCCTGCTCTAGGATCAGGTTCGTGGGGGGCAAGGAAGAGGGCTCCAACTCAATTTAAATTCCAAATCAACTTCATCGGATGACGAGAGCGTCTTGGGTCGTTTACCCATAAAGGCAGCCAAGACATTCTTTGATGCTCTGTTAATGATTTTAGTATCCACCCTGACAACATCGGTCTCAACATCATTAAAAGCACAGGCATTCCCAAGCAAGCTTGTAACTATTAAAATTTAAGTCTAAATAGATTTTTATTAAGGGTCATGTCCCTCTTTGCAATATATATATATATATAGATAACTATTAAAAACTATATGATTTTTAATAGTTATATATATATATATATATATATATATATATATATATATATATATATATATATATATATATATATATATAGATTGTGATGATATCCAATTTATATTAATTAATATTAATCATACAAAGAGGGTGGGTGGAATCAACACACCCCACAAACCATAAAAGCTTCTAGGTGGAGGAAATCACACCTCCCCATAAAAAATAGTCTAAAAAAGACTACTACACACCACCATGAGCAATAATTACACAAACATCCCAATACATAATCATCAAACAAAGATCAAGGAGCGAGATGGAAGCTATCTTCCTCGCTCACATTCTGCCAGATTACATCCGAAGAGACAAGGGTATTCCATCCTTCTACATTATCACCAACCAAATTTTGTTGAGGAGAAGTATGTGCATCGGTATGATGAACAACAATGAAAGTAGTATCAGTGTCACCCCATCCAACAACTTATAAGTTGTGGGCTGAATATCCCATCCAAAGTTCTAGTGGCAGGAAGAACCAACTACATCATCTAGACATCTACGATACTAAGTGGGTTGGGACTAGTTTCAATCTACTAGAGAATGGGTGAAGCATCGAGAGCATCAACAACACTGAGAATAGGACCTGGAGGAGCTTCTCAAGGAATTAGAATGGACATTACTAACCATGCATGGGGTATTACCCCAATGATCCATAAGAGCACGAAGATGTTGCAACTCAACATTCACTTTGTCCACCTATACAGAAATCTATGTCCAGTAGTCATAAAAATAGCATACTTGTCAGCTAAAGAAAATGTCAGAGTGAAGTCAAGTTGTGTAAAAATCACCTTGCTCCTAGTTTTCCATAAATGGAAGAGAGTACTAATACGAAAAAAATTCCACACTCGTTCAATATTGTCAAAAAAATTAATGAGGTCCCCTAGAAGAGCGTGAGGACATGAGAAGGGACTCCACATGAAAGGTTGAAAGAATTCCATCAGCCATTTTGAAGCAAGAGAAGTCCATTGAAATTATCAAAAAACATGCAACACATCCTCATGAGACTAAAAAAAAAAAACTTTTTTAGGCTCAAAATATGAAGCCCAGACTTGGGAAAAACATAAACTCCACCTTGAGGGTGAGGAGACAAAATCCCATTTAAAATTCAGCCTATGTGGCATGGCGACCTGAGGAGAAAGCCAGTTATACCCAAACTAGGCTTTGTATTGAATTAGAGGGACCTTCTTAGGCCAACACCAATAGGACCACCAAGGCTTTTGAAACCTCTTAAGTAACTTGATCCAAAGAGAGAAAGTAATATTATCTATGATAACATCATAGGTCTATTGATCCTCTTTTTTGAGACTGTAAGTATATCTGAAAATATCCCAGGGTATCCAACTCCTAGTTTGACAGGAGAAAAAAGACTTTAGAGATGCAATTTTTTTCTATAAAAATGTTGAGCTCTAACACATTGAACTTAAGCCAACAACATACCTTTCCAAGAAATAGTAGGATACCACCAGATATTCATACTTTTAAGAGAGACCACTGAATTCTGACCCTTTCCTTTCCATCATAGCTAAGGTTTAAGTGCCTACCTGGCTTTCCAAATAATCTTGATAACAAAGGAACCCTAAATTTTTATATGAGCGGGGGCAGTAATAATAGTCTAAAGACTCAACCCCTTCAAAAAAAATTTTGTCATAGGGTAAGCCATAATACAAGCAATGTCGAATGAGAATTTTTGAGTGCTCATTACATGTGATGGATCGAGTAATCCATTTAATACATAAAGCAAAACCTTACCTTTGGTAGTCAAAAAGACACATACCTCCTCCACAATATTTGGGTAGGCAACATACCTCCCATGGCACCCTATGAAAGCCTATTTTCATAACATCTTTTACTCACAGGAAGTCTCGTAAGAGCTTATCCAGTTTCTTATAACAAGCCTTGGAAGGAATTTAATAAGAAGAATAATAAACATAAGTGGTAGCCAAAACAAGAGTCCCTACTAGAATGAAGGAAGATACAAATAAAAAATGAGAATTCCTTGATCCTAAGGGTCTATTGTTATTTATACAATTCTTTTGGCTATTCTTGTGCATTGACCAACTGAAACAAACATTTAAACATGATACCATGGTAATCAAGAAGCAGATTGAAGTTCTTTTGAAGGAGGGGTACATCTAGAGGGACAATGAACGTGACCATTACAACTATTTGGCTTGATGCTATGTCCAGCTAGTCCAGCAAGCATCACTTATTGTTGTTATAACCTTGAATTTTCCATACTAAATTAATTTTAGTTTCTCTATATATAGATGTGGAGATTGGTTAAAAAATAATATTATTGTTGATGTTCATTATCTATTACTAGAAGCAATCTCTTTAAAGTGTGAGCATATTTATAGAGAACAAAGCTGGATAACAAATAAATTGTCATTTGATAGTTTCACAATAATCTAATTACAATAAATTCCTCATGACACCAATATAGACTACTAGCTACATTATACCATAAGGCAATTTCACTAGGCTTCCCTCATTTTAACAACAACCAGCCAAATTTACATCACCATCTTATGAAGTGTTAAGAGATGTTTGCACCAACACTTTACACAAACACGTCAGGCACTCGAATGCCCAACCCAGATGTTCTTCTACTACTTTATGGGTTCAAAAAATTCACCAGAGATGGAAGCCACCTTCATGCTCAAGTAACTTGATTGGGATGAGTGACCGATAGGGAAATTTATGCAGTGCAATTCTAAAATGATTTCTAGTATGTTAATTATTCAAAGATATTCCAATTACCAAATACTCTTCTATCTAATTACAATCAAATATATGTGAATACCAAATCATATACAACCATTCATTACCAAAAAGTGTGAGCATATTTATAGAGAATAAATTTGGATAACAAATAAATTAGTATTGATCTTCAATCCGATGAAATTTAAATTTTAAAAAACAATTGGTCAAGTAAGATTTTATCTTTTAATCGAAATGGTGTCAAGGAGTTGATTATGAAAACATAACACATAAAAAGGATATATTTAAAAGAAAAAAAAATGAAAAATTTGTGATAAAAAATTAGGGGTCAACAAATTTAATATTTTGATGGAAGTGGCCCCAATAGAAGCCCCATATAACTTATTAAAAAAACAAAACAATTTGCTTAAGTTTTTGCTTAATTAATTACTACAAGGCATTAAAATGGTATTAAGAGTATTATTTTATGACCTAGTAATAGTCTTAAACAAGTTGATAATTATACATGTATGGATTATATATTAACAATATTTATATGTTATAATTTTTTTTTTAAATAAAACAATTAAACTTATATCATTTAATTTTTTATTTTTTTATTTTTATTTTTATTTTTATTGTGAAAAATTCTTATGACCGAAGTATAAGGCTGATCAACCTCCTCCTAACCATAACCTCTCCTAAAGTTGAAAGCTATACTTATCAATAAGGAATTTAACACAAAACCACCACACACCCACCCCTCACACTAACTCATGCCATGATTTGAACCTTGAAACTCCCATTAAATAATATATCATCCAATTATTAAAATAAGGTGTAGTTGCGGACAGGCAGTTGCCCTAATGGCTAAGATGATAGTTGTTTCTTAAGTGGTCTTGTGTTCAAACCGCTTGAAGGTTGTTGTTGATGTAATTTATAAACGTTATCCTAAAAAAATATATTTATTATTCGTGGAAAAATTTGATATTTATCCGTAATGGTGGCTAGGTGGGCCATACTTGTCCATGGAAAACCTCAAACAAAAAGTATTTGATAGCAAAACAAATCTAGAGAAGTTCCAAGCCCGCACTCGTCGACGTCCAAGTGTCGTGTCGTTCTCTATCTCTCCGTTTCATAAAGAATATAAAAACATAGATAGATAGATGCGATAACTCATCTGTCGGAGACTTTATATCTCGAGCGTTCCTGTTCCGGTTGCTGTTTTTTTTAATCGCTGCGGAGTGGAGTGCAAAGAAGAAGAGCAGGAGAAGAATGGGGGAGTCGCTCAAGACGAAGAGAAAGAATATAGACATTGAAGAGGTATGGAAGAGAAAGATTATAGACATTGAAGAGGGATGGAAGCTGGTAGAAAGGGGACTTGATAAACTCACAGACATCCTCGAACAGCAAAACGAAGCTCAAAGTGAAAGGATCGGTGTGCAAAGGCAAGCGCAACAACAGGAGATACGGGTTTCTGCACCCGAATTTTGTGGAAGTGAATACTGCAATCTTTATAGTGCTATTTACAGTATATTTACTTGCAAGCCAAACATACCACCCCATTATCCTAAGACACTTCGTGGGAGATGTAAAGAATATTTTGACAATCATCTAAAATCAGAAGTTGTGCCTGCCCTGATGACGATGATAAGCGACGAAAGAGAGGAGAGGAAATGTAATGGGGTCTTACTGTTGAGAGAAGTTTGCAACAGATGGGCAAATCATAAAATAATGATCAGATGGCTGCGTCATCTTTTCCAATACTTGGATCGTTACTTTGGAGAGACCTTCGAAAACGGAAAAATAATTGTGAAACCGCGGATAGACGAAATTGTTCTAGCCTGTTTCCGTGACCTTGTCTACCCGAGATTTGGAAACAATGTAATGGCCGTCGTCTTGGATCTTATCGATATGGATAGAGAAGGTCAGGGACAGGGAAATTTGGATCATATTGGCTTTCGTAGTCTGTTAAAAAATGTTGCAGACATGTTCATGGAGATTGGCCCCTTACAAGATTACAATGAGAAATATTTCGAATCACCCATCTTGGAAGGCACTCGTCGCTACTATTCTCATCAGGCCAAGTCGTGGATTGCAAGCGAATATGAAGCTAGTAATAATTGTTCTTCTCCTTCTTTGGAGGACTACATGTTTAAGGTTGAGGAGTGCTTGAAGGCAGAAAAAGAGAGAGTATACTTGCATTCCAATACTATTTGCAAGGTGTTGCAGAGAGCAGAAGATGAACTGATATCTCAGCATAGGAATGAGCTTTTGGAGGCTTCTCTTGTATTGCTAAGAAATGACAAAGTGGATCATCTTTCAAGGATGTATAGGTTGTTTTTTAGGATACCCATTTCTGATGGGTTGCAAGCATTGGCTCTAAGGCTCCAACAACATGTTACTTCAATGGGAAATTCATTAGTTGATGAAGTAGAACAGCAAAGAGAAGCAGAAGCGAGAAAAGAGCAAGAGCGGGCATACGCATTTGTTTTACAAGTGATTAAATTGCATGACAAGTATTTGGGTTTTACCGAACAGTGTTTTATGAATCATTCGCTTTTCCGAAAGGCGGTCAAACGGGCGTTTAAGGATTTTCTCAACAATAGGCTTGCTGAAAGCAAGATTGGAAAGTGGTTGGCTCTATTTTGTGACAGTATTTTAAAAGCTGATAAAAATTGCAGGGATGATGGTGATGGTGATAACGATGTGGAAAATTCCCTGGAAAAGATTGTCAGCATACTTGATTACGTGAACAACAAAGATTGTTTTATAGAATTTTATAGGAGAAAGCTTGCGTGGAGGCTTTTGATGGATGCAAACGGTGATGCTCCAGAGGTTGAAAAAGACATGGTAACCAAACTAAAGCAAAAGTTTGGATTGGGTCTGGCTCATAAGTTGGATGTGATGCTTAAAGATATAGATACATGGGCAAAGGAGGGAGACATGCAAAGGCATTTTCATGAATATCTTGGCAAAGAATGTGCCCCCCTAGGAATATCCCTCACAGTGAAGGTTCTGAAAACAGAATCTTGGCCACTCTATTGTCCATTACATGGACTTAATTTGCCGGATGAAATGGCCCGATGCGTAGAGGCATTCACCACGTTTTATAAGATACATAACCCTTGTAGGAGGCTTACATGGGTGTATTCGTTTGGGTTCTGTCTGATCGCCGGAACGTTTGAAGAAAAGTCAATAGATATAGTTGCTTCGCCTCACCAAGCTTCTCTGTTGTTGATGTTCAATACATCGGACAGGCTGGGTTATTCACAAATCAAGTCCCAATTGAATCTGACGGACGAACATCTGTCCATATTGCTGCGTTCCGTCTCATCTGGAAAATGGCGTATTCTTCATAAACGTCCAGAGCCAGAGGGAAACATTGCTCATACAGACACCTTTGAGTTCAATGTGAAATTTGTTCCCAGAAGCAGAAGCAGAGGCAGGAAGACCAAGATCAACATCCTATTACCGCCACCGGTCGACCGAAAGAAACATGTCCTGGTTGATATCGAGAGAAATAGAGATGGACAGATTGATGCGTGTTTGGTCCGAATCATGAAGACCAGAAAGGTATTGGGTCACAAAGAGCTGGTGGAGCAGTGCATTGCCCAACAGACACCAAATTATTTTAATCCTGATAAAAAGGCAATCAAGAAGCGGATTGAATATCTTTTGGGAAAGGAGTACATCGAGAGGGACAATGAACAACTTGACCGTTACAAGTATATGGCTTGATGCTATGTCCAGCTATCCCAACAACCATCACTTATTGTTGTTATAACCTTGGATTTTCCATACTGAATTAATTTTAGTTTTTTTATTTTTATTTTTAAATAAAAAGTGAAGTGTTGCTTTCTTGGTTCCAATGCTATTGAAGCAGCTCCATATAGATTTAGGCTGATTGGATTTTTTTTTAAAGTAAGTTTGCTCTCTCTTTCATTCATTGTGATAGTTTGAACCTGAGATTACGAATAAGATTTTAAAACTAAATTATTAGTATAAAGTTAATGTATTATCGTTATTATAAATTATATTATATAAAACTTTTTATTTTTTTAAATAATGTTTGATATATTTTTCAAGTAATATATTATCAAGTTTTTTAATCTTTTAATAGTTATGAACTATTTTTTATTTTTAATATTAAAAATAAAAGTTTATAATTTTGAAAGATAAACAAATATTTTAGTAGTTATGAGTTAATTTTTATTTTTTATATTAAAAACAAAAGTTTATAATTTTCAAAAATAAAAAATGTTTGATATATTTTTGAGATAATATATTAAGTAAGCTTTTTAATCTTTTAGTAGTTATTAGAAGTATAATAGGTTGAAGAAGATGCAAAATATTTTGATAATAAAATATGTTGTATGAAGTAGATATAATTGAGAATGTGTAATTATTCGTTTGAAGAATATGAAGAATATCTTTGTAATAAAATATGTTGTATGAAGTGCGTATGTTTGAGAATGAAACAATTATTTACATGGTTTATTTGGTAATAATATATGTTTTATAAGTAAATATGATAGAGAATGGGCAATTATTTGCATATACACATATTTAATTTATAATTGAAATTTTTATAATGAGTTTACACAAGCTCCTATGAAGTGTCTAGGTTCCTTCATACTAAGTAGGGTGGGGTTTGAACCTTGGACCTCTTAAAGAGAGGATAAATCTCTCACTACTATAGTAAGTAAGCTTGTAACTATTAAATCAATATATATAAATCTCTCACTACTACAGTAAGTAAGCTTGGATTTTTACGAAGGGTTCGGTCCTCCTTTACAATTTATATATACTGAATTTGTTAGTGGTATTTATATCTCTATATAGATATAGTTTTTATAGTTTTATTTTATATATCTATATATATTGATTGTGATGATATCCAATTTATATTAATTAATATTAATCATACAAAAAGGGTGGGTGGAATTAGCACACCCTACAAACCATAAAAGTTGCTAGGTGGAGGAAATCACACCTCGCCATAAAAAAATAGAGTCTAAAAAACACTACTACATGAGCAATCATTACACATACATATCAAGAGCAATCAAGATATACATATCAAGACATAATAATTAAACAAAGATCAAGGAGTGGGATGTTCCTTGCTAACATTCTACCAACTTTCATTCGAAGAGACTGGGGTATTCCATCCTTCTGCATTATCGCCAACCAAATTTTTGCTCAGAAGTGGTACGTGCATCGATATGATGAATAATCGAAGTAGTAGCAGTGTCACCCCATCTAAAAACTCACTCAGAAGCGATGGAATGAAAATCCCATCCGAAGTTCTAGTGGGAGGAAGAACCAACTCCATCATCCAAGCATATGCAAAATTGAGGGGGTTGGGACCAGTGTTAATCGAGAGCCTCAACAATGCTAAGAATGGGACCTGGAGGAGCTTCTCAGGGAATTGGGAGGGACACAACTAACCGTGCATGGGGTATTACCCCAATGATCCATCAGAGCACGAAGGTGTTGCAGCTCAATGTTCACTTTGTCCACCTGTACAAAAATTTGCATCTAGAAATCATAAAAAATAGCATACTTTTTAGCAAAATAAAATGTTAGAGTGGATTCAAGCTATGTAAAAATCACCTTGTTCTTGGTTTTCCACAAATAGAAGAGAGTACTGATACGAAGAAAATTCTACACCGATTCAATATTATCAAAAAAATCAATGGGGTTCCCAAAAAGAGTGTGAGGACATAAGAGGGGACTCCACATGCAAGGTTGAAAAAATTGCCAAAAAACATGCAACACATCCTCAAGTTCACCACAAAAAGGATAGGTAGGGTTCTTAACACCTAGTTGATAAAGTTTATTTCCTATAGGAAGTCCTTGGTGAATAAGACTTCAAACAAAAAAAACTTTGTTTTGGGAAGTCTAGACTTGGGTAAAATGTAAACTCCACCTTGAGGATGAGGAGACAAAATCCCATTTAAAATTCAACCTATGTGACATGGGGACCTAAAGAGTAAGCCAGTTATACCCAAGCTAGGGTTTGTATTGAATTAGAGAGACGTTCTTAGGCCAGTACTAATCGGAACACCAAGGCTTTTGGAACCTCTTATGTAACTTGCTCCAAAGAGAGAAAGGAATATTATCTATGACAACATCATAGGTCTATTGATCCTCATTTTTGAGACTGTAAGTATGCCCAAATCTATTGATCATCATAGTGTTGCTTTCTTGGTTCCTGTTGGTCCGAAATCTGCCACAGGAAAGGATTTTTACAATTGCACCCTAGACCCGGCCAACATTGAAAGGCTGGAAGCAAGAAATGGCTTCCAGACCAATCTCCAGAGTGGGCTGGTTCCCTTTACTATTCTAAATTTTTGGTTAAAGATAAGGGTTGCTGGAAAGAAATCAAAAGTTACAAAAAGGAATGGGAAATATAGCCACAGGCCGAAGTGATGGGATCGAAAGATAATAGCAGGAAACTTAAAAATGCGACAACAAAGAAGTAACATAAGATGTCAGCTCAATTCTCACACAACTGTATGTAGCAAATCTCTCCAATATTACACTCCAGAAATCATACTCTCACGGCAGCACTTAAATCCAAGATGCAGAATTTAAATACAACAACCATTAAGAAATACGAATACTATAAGAAATGCAACCTGACATAAAAGAAAATCACTCATACAACCGTTGCTGAAAATCGAAGCCAATACTTTTATTCCCGCAGATACAATTCCAGCTTTCTAGCAGAGAACTCTCCAACCACCCTTTCAAATGAAGCTTACATTGGTTTTTATAGAGGGCCGTCCTCTTTGCAGCATTAAATATTTGAAACCGACTTCCTTGTGATCTACAATTATGCATTGGAAATTATGCACACGATCCCCTTAATTGCAGCCTTGGAGACCCACAAAATTGAATGCAATGTACATGTCAGCTTCGAAGAACCACCTTCATTAAATTTGTTTTTTAAACATGTGCATGAAAAACCGTTAAAATGATCCACGACCAGCAGTTTCGAACCAAGAAAATCTTTAATTTTGGTGGCCTGGGTGCTCTTCGACCTTGACCGCATTGAAAATCCGCAAAGCATTTAATTCGGGGCAGCATTTAATCTTCGAAAATCGGAAAAACCTCCTCGAAACTCACAAAACCGCTTTGGGCCAACAATTTAAGCATTAATAATTAATAATAACAATAAATGTGGCAAAAATGCCAACATTCTTGGTGGCTCACGGGGTATACAGCTCGCTGTATGCAAGAATCCAGGCCTGAATCCATTGGGCTCAGAGTCAAGAAAACTTAAAGTCAGCTGCTGTGGTACATCTCAGTGAACTGCTGCAATAGAAACTTTTGCTGAATGATTGAAAGTTAAAGAAATCTGCATTTGGCTGAACTGAACATGGAATGGAAATGAATGGAATGAGATCCCACGGATGCGCAGGCGGTGAAATGCAAATGGAATGGTAATATGATGAAATGGATGAAATGAATAAAAATAATGCGGTAGTCAGTAACAGAATGTTGTTGTACTATCGGCTGCAATGGATATGGAATGAAAGTAAATGAACTAATGGAATGGAAATGGAAATATGAAGGTTGTGGAATGAGATTGAACTAAACTATAAATAAATGCGTAAAATGACAGAACTTAGAAGAAAGGGATAAGAAGGAACGGGAATAATAGGAATGGGGAAAAGAAACAATAGTCGTGGCTTTGTTTTTTTTTACTGCAGAAGAAAAAGAAGTAAAAGAAGGAAGATGAAGAAGGGAAAGGAAGAAAAGGAGAGGAGAAAGAAGAAATTGCTAGAAAGCCACCAACTGCTGGGAGGAGAAAAACAAAGGAAAAACAAGCATCTACGGCTCGCAGGCAACAAGAGCCGAGATGAATAAATAAAAACAATACCTCTTTTTTTTTTTTTTCTACTCTTTCTATTTTTTTTTTTTTTAAATATTATATACAATAGTTCACGACATGATTGGCATGTCGCCACCGTACACCTAGTCTCGTAGAGTTATCCGATAAATCTGCAATGTCCCGACCAGATCTGATCATACTTAAGTCGGTCCTTGAAATTGGGCTGGCTTCTTCCTGAAGTTCTCCATGTTTCAGACACTGGCAAGTTATCATGCATGCCAGTACCCACACAATTGACAAATAATGCAGAAAAGAAACCCCACCATCTTGAAGAGTTCTCTGAGTGTGGACTGAGAACAGGTTCCTCCAACTCTTGGATCCGAGCATAGGAATTGGCCAGCAACAGTCCTTTCTTCAGGATCTCTTCAGACTCTACCTGTTGATCTGACATATTTAACAGGTTCTGACTAAATGCTTGCATGTCGTGCACAACTATGCCTTCTTGGTGCTCAGGTTCCGCCACTTGAATCTCTTCTTCTTCTTCGCTTATATCCTCTGGATCCATCTCCTTATGAAAACTGCAAGCAACCATATTGTTCATTGCCGAGAAAGTTCTTGCATATTCCAATCCTTGGCTTTGGATGAGATCTGTCCCTTGAGCTCCACACAATGGCATCTTAGGTTTCTGTACAGTATAAGGGATCTGGCATGAAACATACTGCGCGGGATGGACAGGAGCAACAACTACCGAGGAAAGTGATGGAGTTTCTCCCCACGGTAATTTTCTTGATAAGAGCAAAAGTTGTTCTCGCTCGCACTGCTTCCTCAAAGATTTGCGGGAACCTTTGTTCACCTGATTGCAGCAGAGGAGGCCTATGTCAGAATGGAAAGCTCGAACATAGAAGAGGTGGGCTTGGGTGGGTGATGGTCGGATCTTTTCTGGAATTCTCTTCCAGCTTCTCAAGAATCGGACATTGAAGTCCGTGATGCTCTCTAGAGGTGCTCTCTTGATGTACATTAAAAACTGATAGAGATCCAAAGAACTGTAAAAGGGATCTTCGTCAAATCTTCTGATTAGTGCTCCCGCTAGATCATCCCATGAGCTGATGCTTTGACGCCTGAGCAGTCTGTACCACTGCAATGCCCTTCCTTCCAAAGACTGAACCAGAAGTCTGATCATGATATCCTCATGATTTATGACATGGATCATTGACAAAGTAGCAATATCTTCAACATGCGCCAGAGCCATGCCTTCGGTACCATCATATTTTTCCAGGGCCTTCAGGGCACCTTTGGGAATTTCATGCCGGATTTGGAGATTCAGAGGGCCAGGATCATCCCATCTAGAAAAAACCCTCGCCTTTGTGGCAGTGGTCTGCGGGATCACGGCTATCGCCATTAAGTCAGAGTCGCCAGATGAACATTCTTTTAACTTGAAAAAGGCAGGCGTCCACGATCAAGAAATTTGGATCTTCAACTCAGCAAAGTCGCCAGATGAACTTACAAATCTCCGCTATGAGGCCAAGACAGCTCATCAAAATCTTGAGACCTCCGGGTGTTAAACAATAAAACTTATGGATCTTTTGAGACAGAAGAAGTCTGTCCCACCGGGCGTGCCAAAAACTGTTGGCACCGGTGGGTTTATCACTTTGGAAAATTATGCTTATCCCACCGATTATGAATTCTTGGAGACAAAACTTGTCTGTCCCACCGGGCGTGCCAAAAACTGTTGGTCCGAAATCTGCCACAGGAAAGGATTTTTACAATTGCACCCTAGACCCGGCCAACATTGAAAGGCTGGAAGCAAGAAATGGCTTCCAGACCAATCTCCAGAGTGGGCCGGTTCCCTTTACTATTCTAAATTTCTGGTTAAAGATAAGGGTTGCTAGAAAGAAATCAAAAGTTGCAGAAAGGAATGGGAAATATAGCCACAGGCCGAAGTGATGGGATCGAAAGATAACAAAGAGGAAACTTAAAAATGCGACAACAACAAGTAACATAAGATGTCAGCTCAATTCTCACACAACTGTATGTAGCAAATCTCTCCAATATTACACTCCAAAAATCATACTCTCACGACAACACTTAAATCCAAGATGCAGAATTTAAATACAACAACCATTAAGAAATACGAATACTATAAGAAATGCAACCTGACAGAAAAGAAAATCACTCATACAACCGTTGCTGAAAATCCGAAGCCAATACTTTTATTCCTGCAGATACAATTCCAGTTTCTAGCAGAGAACTCTCCAACCACCCTTTCAAATGAAGCTTACATTGGTTTTTATAGAGGGCCGTCCTCTTTGCAGCATTAAATATTTGAAACCGACTTCCTTGTGATCTACAATTATGCATTGGAAATTATGCACACGATCCCCTTAATTGCATCCTTGGAGACCCACAAAATTGAATGCAATGTACATGTCAGCTTCGAAGAACCACCTTCATTAAATTTGTTTTTTAAACATGTGCATGAAAAACCGTTAAAATGATCCACGACCAGCAGTTTCGAACCAAGAAAATCTTTAATTTTGGTGGCCTGGGTGCTCTTCGACCTTGACCGCATTGAAAATCCGCAAAGCATTTAATTCGGGGCAGCATTTAATCTTCGAAAATCGGAAAAACCTCCTCGAAACTCACAAAACCGCTTTGGGCCAACAATTTAAGCATTAATAATTAATAATAACAATAAATGTGGCAAAAATGCCAACAGTTCCAATGCTATTGAAGCAGCTCCATATAGATTTAGGCTGATTGGATTTTTTTTTAAAGTAAGTTTACTTTCTCTTTCATTCATTTTGATAGTTTGAACCTGAGATTACGAATAAGATTTTAAAACTAAATTATTAGTATAAAGTTAAACTATTATCGTTATTATAAATTATATTATATAAAACTTTTTATTTTTTAAATGATATATTTTTCAAGTAATATATTATCAAGTTTTTTAATCTTTTAATAGTTATGAACTATTTTTTATTTTTAATATTAAAAATAAAAGTTTATAATTTTGAAAGATAAACAATGTTTGATATATTTTTCAAGTAATATATTATCTAAGTTTTTTTTGGAAAATTTATTTGAAAAAACTTGTATTTAAACCAAAGATCATTTACAAGTTGGGATGAGACTTTTCCTAGTCTTAGCTAAAGCTAAACATTGGATTTGCTCACCAACCTGCCTAATCTTCTCATCCTCAATAGCCATGTCACTAAGTCATTGAACACCTACCTCTTTCTCAATGCCCATGTTAGCCAGCAAGTCTGCCACTTTGTTTAGATCTCTACTCGCATAAAAAGGAATCACATCATCTAATTCCCTCCACAATTTCTTAATTTGAGTGACCAGAATCCTCAACCTCTATGTCTTCAAAGTAAAGTTCCTCATGCAATCTAGAAATCCAAACCATTATCTGAGAATATTATTCTAGGATTATCCTCATGTAACCTTATTTTATTGCCCAAATAGAAGCATATTTTATAGCTAAGGCTTATGCTTCATTGTTTGTGGCTCTTCCCAAGCCTTGTAGTTCCCAATAGAGCACTATTCCAACATGATTCAAGTAAACCACTCCAATTGTAGCTCTACACATATTACCTTTTGCAAATCCATCATTATTAATTTTAATTCAAACTTCTGGGGATGGTTTCCAACTAAATCTGTCCTGCCCCTCTTGCACTTCAGCTTCCTTATTCATTACCTCTATAACAACTTGAGTTTCCTCTTTAGCATACAATGCCACAGTTTTTGCAACTTTGCTCTAAATGACCTGCCAAAATCCATCTAAAGAAGAAAAGGTTTCTCTAAAAATTCTACCATATCTCTCCAACCACACTTTCCACCAAATAAATTTTAATACAAGATCCCAACCAATATAAAGATCTTTAGATTTAAATCTACTCCTCTTCAATATTTTCCAAATCTTAATCCAATTCAAATCACCATTAACTTGAATTTTATAATATAAAAACTATCTTTTCGAGATCTGGTACGTGAATGGGCACTCAAACATCAAGTGATTAGTTGTTTCCTTACTTTTGTAGCATAAAACATAATGAAATAGACAAATAATTACCCTACATCTGAGATTATCAAAAGTAAGAATTCCATTATGCATGAACTACCATGCAAAAAAGTTTACTTTCGGCCAACCCTTGGATTGCCAAATATTTATCCAATCCTCAACCTGATATGCATGAGGAGGATGCCCTGGAAGGATCTTATCATATCTATACTTCATTGTGTATACACCAAGGCTCCCATAGCTCCAACCTAATTCTACCAAGATTTTAGTCATGATGGGTGTCAAATATGGAGGAATTGAAATTGGCCACTCATCCAACTTCTTAAATTGCTTAAACTTATAATCCTCCAGCTAACTAGTGTTGAAATAACTTACAATTTGGACCCAACCCCTGGTTGCCATGGCTATTTTTATTGGTTGCAGTTCAAAAAAATCAACAATAATAGTTGGGTATTGATCCCATGAATCTGTCTAAATTCATGCTTTCTTCCCTCTCCCCACTTGCCAAAATAATCCATATTTTACTACCTAAGATTCTACCTTAAGAGATTACCACACTAAGGATCTATTACCATCCAAAGGGAAATGATCCACCTCATTTGGGTTTGCCTGTCCCAAATATTTACTAGTTAATATTCTACTGAATAAAGAAGTTGGTTGGGAAATCAACCTCCAATAAAGCTTTCCAACCAAAGCTTTATTATTTAACTTTGATATTATCAGTCCTAAAATTCCTTTTACCTTGGTTTGGATTAATTTCTCCCAACCTACTAAGGCTCATTTCCTCTCTTCTTTTACTCCTTTCCATAAAAAATTTCTAGCCATCTTGTCCAATTATTTCCATATGGTATGTGGAGGTGCAAGGATAGAAAATTTATAAATTGGCATGATATAAATGACTGACTGTAAAAAATTTAATCTAACCCCATAGCTTAACCACTTGTGAGACCAATGATTAATTATTTTCTTGATACAATCCAAAATATTCCTTGAGATATCTATTTTTAGTTTTTTAAAATGCAAAGGGACCCTCAAGTATACCACTGGGAGAGATGTCCTTGTGAATCCCAAGATCTCTAAAATTTTGTCCTGAAGCCTTTGATCAAGATTGAAAAAAAAACACTTTGGATTTTTTATCATTGATGACTTGGTTTGTAGCCCTAAGGTAGACATTAAGTGTATCTCTAATCATTCTTGCTTCCCTGAATCTGACCACTCCCACCAATCCTGTGCTATCCACAAAATTTAGGTGAGTCAAAAATTCCTCATCCACCTTGATACATGTTAGCAAACCTTGTTGTCTTCTCCTCAAGGTGATTCTACCCAAACCTTTAGCTAATATGAGAAAAATATAAGGGAAACAAGGATCTCCTTGATGAAGATCTTGAGTAGCTCCAAACGGTTGCGAGGAAATACCTTTGATTAACACTGAGTATGTCAAAGTAGAAACACAGCTCATGACCTATTCTATCCAATCCTGAGAAAAACCAAAGGCTATCATCATCTTTGACAAGAATCTCCAGTCCACCCTATCATAAGCCTTTGACATATCAAATTTTATGAACATTCCTCTACTACCAAATGTTTGCATTGAATGGATTGTCTCCTCAACTAGAACCATACCATCCAATATCTGCATACCCTCTATAAAATCCCCTTGCTCCGAGGAGATAATGCTATGTAGAAGAGGTTTTAGCTGCTCAACCATTACCTTTGTGATTATTTTATATATGACATTGCATAAGGCAATAGGTCTATAATCAGAAATATGTAGCCATTACTCCCCTTTGAAATTAAGATAATGAAAGTATGATTTAATGCTTTAAGCATTCTTTTACTTCCATTGGACTCCTCTATAACAAACATTACATCCTCCTCCAAGTTATCCTAGAAGGCCTGAAAAACTCAATTGGAAAACCATCTAGACCTAGTATTTTTTTCGATGCTCATTCCAAAAACTACATTCTTTAGTTCTTCTTCAAGTGTTTGTTTTTTGGTTGCAATGTGAAGCAACTCCATATAGATTTAGGCTGACTAGATTTTTTTTTTTTTTAAATTAGTTTTCTCTTTCTTTCATTCATTGTGATAGTTTGAACCTAAGATTAAAGTTAAATTATTGATATTTTGAATAAGATTTTAAAACTAAATTATTAGTATAAAGTTAAATTATTATCATTATTATAAATTATATTATATAAAACTTTTTATTTTTTTAAACAATATTTGATATATTTTCCATGTAATATATTATCCAAGTTTTTTAACATTTAATAGTTATGAATTAATTTTTATTTTTAATATTAAAAATAAAAGTTTATAATTTTCAAAAATAAACATTATTTGATATATTTTTCAAGTAATATATTATCTAGGTTTATTTTTTGAAAAATAATTTGAAAAACTTGTATTAAAAAAAATATCATTTACAACTTGGGATGAGACTTCTCCTAGCCTTAGCCAAAGCTAAACACTAGATTTGTTCACCAACCTGCCTAATCATCTCATCCTCAATAAACATGTCACTGTGCCACTGAACCCCTACCTCCTTCTTAGTTCCCATCTTAGCCAGGAATTCTACCACATTATTTAGATCTCTACTCACATAAAATGGAATTACATCATCTAATTCCCTCCATAATTCCTTAATTTGAGTGACCAGAATCCTTAACCTCCATGACTTCAAAGTAAAGTTCCTCATGTAATCTAGAGATCCAACCTTTATTTGAGAATATGATTCTAGGATTATCCTCCTATAACCTTGTTTTACTACTCAAATAGAAGAAAATTTGATAGCTAAGGATTTTGCTTCATTGTTTGTGGCTCTTCCCAAGCCTTACAGTTTACAATAGAGCATTATTCCAACATAATTCCAGAAAACCATTCCAATTCCAGCTCTACTTGGATTACCTTTTGTAGATCCATTAGTATTAATTTTAATCCAACCTTCTAGAGATGGTTTCCAACTTGATCTGTCATTTCCCTCTTGCACTTAAAATTCCTTCTCCATTGCCTCTATAACAACCTGATTTTCCTCTTTAGCATAAACTGACATTGTTTTTGTGACTTTGCTCCAAATGACCTACAAAATTCAATATAAAGAAGAAAATGTTTCTCTAAAAATTCTACCATTTATCTCCAACCACACTTACCACCAAATGAATTTTAATCTAATCTCCAAACCAATACAAAGAGCTTTATATTTAAATCTACCTCTCTTCCATATTTTCTAAATATTAATCTGATTCAAATCACCATTTACTCAAATTTTATAATATAAAAACCATGTATCCCGTATTTTGTGCGTGAATGGGCAATCAAACATCAAAAGTAATAATTTCATTATGCATGAATTGTTAGGCAAAAAAGTTAACTTTCGGCCAACCCTTGGATTGCACAATATTTCTCCAATCCTCAACCTGATATGCATGAGAAGGAGGCTCTAGAAGGATCTTATCATATCCATCCTTCACTATGTACACACCAAGGATCCCATAACCCCAAGCTAATTTATCCTCCTCATCTCTACCTATGAGAAATTTTTTTGCCAAGATTTTAGTCATGATGGGTGTCAAATCTGGAGGCATTGAAATTGGCCACTTATCCAACCTCTTAAACTGCTTAAACTTATTACCCTCCAGCTGACTAGTGTTGAAATAACTTTTAATTTGCACCCAATACCTAGTTTCTATGGCTATTTTTATTGGTTTTAGTTCATAAAATTCAACAATGATAGGTGGGTATTGATCCCATGAATCTGTCAAAAATTGTGTCTTCTCCCCTCTCCCCACTTTAAAAAATAATCCATCTTTTAATACTTGAGATCCTAACTTAGGAGCCTACCACACTAAGGATCCATTACAATCCAAAGGGAAACAACCCACCTCATTTGGGTTTACCTATCCAAAATATTTACTAGTTAATATTCTATTGAATAAAGAAGTTGGTTGAGAAATCAACCTCTAGTATAGCTTTCCAGCCAATGCTTTATTATTTTACTTTTATCTTCTCAGTCCCAAACCTCCTTTTACCTTGGGTTTTCTTATTCTCTTCCAACCTAATAAGGTCCATTTCCTCTCCTTTTACTCCTTCCCATAATAATGTTATAGCCATCGTGTCCAAATATTTCCATATGGTATGTGGGGCAACAAGGATAGAAATTTTATAAATTGGCATGGCCTAAATGACTGACTATAAAAAAGTTAATCTACCCTCTTAGCTTAAACCTCTATGATACCAGTGATTAATTCTTTCCTTGATAGAGTCCCAAATATTCCTCCAAATATCTATTTTTAGTTTTTTTTAAATGTAAAGGGACCCCCAAGTATACCACTGAGAGAGAAATCCTTGTGAATCCCAAGATCTCTAAAATTCTATCCTAAAGCCTTTGATCAATATGGAAAAAACCACTTTGTATTTTTATCATTGATGGCTTGGTTTGTAGCCCTAATATAGACATTAAGTGTATCTCTAATCATTCTTGCTTTCCTAAAGTTGGCCACTCCCACCAATCCTTTTTCATCCACAAACTATAGGTGAGTCAAAAATTCCTCACCCACCTTGATACATGTTAGCAAACCTTGTTGTATTCTCCTCAATAAGGGTTTACCCAAGCCTTCAACCAATATGAGAAAAATATAGGGGGAACAAGGATCTCCTTGACAAAGGTCTCAAGTAGCTCCAAAAGATTGCGAGGGAAGACCCTTGATTAATATTGAGTATGTCAAAGTAGAAACACAACTCATGATCCATTCTATCCAATCTTGAGAGAAACAAAAGGCTACCATCATCTTTGACAAGAAGCTCCACTCCACCCTATCATAAATCTTTGACATATCCAATTTTATGAACATTCCTCTACTAACAAATATTTGCATTGAATGTATTGTCTCCTAAGCCAGAACCACACCATCCAAGATCCGAGGATATAATGCTATGTAGAAGAGGTTTTAGCCACTCATACATTACCGTTGTGATTATTTTATATATAACATTCCATAAGGCAATAGGTCTATAATATTAAATATACAACCCCTCCTTCCCTTTTATAATTAATGCAATAAAAGTATGATTTAATGCTTTAAGAATTCTTTTACTACCTTTTGACTCCTCTATAACAACCATTACATCCTCCTCCAAGTTGTCCTAGAAGGCCTGAAAAAAATCAATTGGAAAGCCATCTTGACATGGTGTTTTTTCAGTGCTCATTCCAAAGACTACATTCTTCAGTTCCTCTCTACCAATGGGTTTATTTAGGGCCTAATTTTATATTTCAAATATAATAGAGGGTATGACAACAAGAACTTATTTTTTATGCTCTTCATTTTGCACCAAACTTTCCTTAAATAGTTTAGAAAAGTAATCCATTGAATGCAAATGCATATCTGGAATTGTATCAAAGGAGTGTCCATTCTCATATTGAAGAGCTTCCATGTTGTGCATCTGTCTCCTAGCATAGGTAGCCTAATGGAAAATATTGGTATTTTTATCACTTTCTAATAACCAAGTGGTTCTTGCTCTCTATTTCAAGTAGGTCTCCTCTTGGTTGTCAATATCTTCAACCGCTTTACGCAATGCATCATCCTCTTCTTCGATTTACTCTGTAATTGTTCCTTCTGTAAAGTATTTTTGAACCTCATCGCATCTGGCCACCAATGGAACTCTTTGGACCTGAAAGTCTGTCTTGTTAGTTTTCTTCCATTTTTTTAGTTGATATTTGACATAATGAAGTTGTTTGTGGAATCTAAACATTGTTATCCCATATGTTTGGCGGTATTATTCCCACCATTGTGGAATTTTATTTCAAAGTTTCTTTTTTTGTAACCAAAAGTTTTCAAATTTAAATTATTTGTAATGTTGCATTGTCTTGATCCCTCCTTCCAAAAAAATATGAAAGTGATCTGAAACTAGATCTTCCAAAATTTAAAATTTTATATTCCATTTTACAAATACCTCCTATGAAAACAAAAAATGGTCTAACTTCACCTTCTTGCTATTTGGCTCCCTCCTCTTATTAGTGCAAGTATATTTCGTTTTAGGGCATCTAATATCCACCAACTGTAATGTTTGGACTTGGACAATCATAATTCGATCCCCTGGGTCCAAATTTGGGATTTTCCATTCCTGGTCTCTAGAGGATAATTTAGCATTAAAATCCTGAACAATAATCCAATCTAGATCTTCCCTTGAGACTCTCATGTTATGCACAAATTTTCATTGATGCATATGACCATATAGGTTTTGAGCCGCATAAAAATTCATGATTAAAACATGTTTAGTTGTGATATTGTTCCTAAAATGTGATGTGAGAACACCCCTCCAAGCTATATGTTCTACTACAATCCATTCAAGAGAGTATGAAAAAGTAACTATCCACCCTGATGCCCCTTGGGCAGCCACTTCCATATGATCAATACCCCTCCAAATTCTATTTATTTTTTTACACATAAGATCCAATGATATTTTTGTCTCTTGGATAAGAAAAAAATTGTTTTACATTTTTCTAAGAGTATTCGAACAACATATTGATGGGTTCTACTATTTAAACCCCTAATATCCCATGATTTTATGATCATTGGTTATCTTGAGAGCAGTAAAAATCTATTGGACTCACTGATCCTCTAGTGATCAGTTTGTCTCCTTGGACTACTATAAATTTCTTATTTTATTTTCTACCCACTCTTTGAGAGGTGCTATTTTTTTATCTCTTTTCCACTTGAGTTATCCTTAGAGTTGGTATTTCTCTATTATTTTCTACTATGCCCACGTTGACATTCTTAATTATCGGTTGCTCTTGGTTATGCACTATCAATGTCCCTTCACCCTCTGATTGTGGTAACTCACTGCACTTAATTACTTGCTCTATGACAGGAGGAGATGAAAGAGGGATTTGAACATGGCTGTTATTATTTTAATTATTCCCATTCACCCCTTCCATGAATTTTTCTTCTTCTTGGTCCATTAGTTTCTTTAAGATCTTATACCTATTAGAGGGCTTGAGTTGGGTTTTCTCTTTACCATCTTTTCTCTTTTTCCTTCTCCTTATTTTGGGTTGTTCAAAACCATATCTATGTGCTTCTTCGCCCTAAGAAATATTGGTTGTTTCTTTATTTATTATTGAATTACCCTTCTTAGGAATATTTGAGATTCCTAGAAGAGCATTCATTTTTATGTTCATATTATTTGGGAAAGATCGGACCAAATACCCATATTTGTTGTAAACTCTTCATTTGAAGGGTAATATCTCATAATCCAGTTGTTGAATCCAAGATAGTCTACCAACAAAGACTAGGTAAGATCCATTTCCATACATAATATTGCATAAACAATTGTGTTTCCTTACGTTATGTCTTTGGAAACACCTAAATTTCTTCCAAGGGAATTACCTATAATTTCCAATACCTACTCACTCCAAAAATCCATTGGAAGTGCATACAAACGGATCCAAACCAGTATAGTAGTGGGTTACATTCGAGGATCAAATCCCACTCTTCAAGGTTGAACAAATAATCCTGCTAGACCATGATTCCTCTTTTTTTATTCAAAAGCCCTATTTATATCAGTAATTGAAGAAAAACTAACAATAAAATATCCATTGCTAATAAACCACAAAGAATACTCACCCAGAGGCTCCCACTTTTGTCATACCGAGGAATAAAAAAAAATTAGGATAGGGTGAATACCCATGAATTTACAAATCAAATCATGATTGGCTCTATATAAAATTGTTTCTTCAACCATACTTTGCTCAATGATAATCTTTGTCGTTAATTTTTATTGTGGAAAGCATCCATTAACTCGTTGAGATGTTGATCTATTTCCAGCAATCGTAAAGAGTATTTTTAATGTAGTTTTTTTTGCTTCTTTAGTATATGATGGAGATTTATCCTTTAACAAATCTATAAAAGAAATATATCTCTCTAAAAGAGGATTTGAAGTTGTCCCCATTGGGCCCTCCTGGGGATGCAATCTTGTTTTCAAATCTACAGTAACCAAAAATATCCTCGACTACCCAACTGATGCCCTAGTTTTCTCTTCCAGAGCTCTCACGGTCATATTATTATATTAAAAATTGTTATAACCTTGGATTTTCCATATTGAATTAATTTTAGTTTCTCCATATAGATTTAGGCTGATTGGATTTTTTTTTCAAAATAAGTTTACTCTTTCTTTCTTTTTTTTCTTTTTTGATTAATAATTTTCATACACATCCACCATGGGGATTGGATTGAGGATGCCACTTGCATTATAATTTTACTCTTTCATGAGTCAAAAATTAAACGTAAATAGAATATTTTCCTTCTATTAAAAATTATATATTTTGTATTTTTGTAATTATTTTTGTATACCATCACCAAATAATTGGCTTAGAAGGGATCCACTCAAGTATTTTGTTTTAATTTTTCCTTTCATATTATTCTTGGTGATATAACCTTATTTTTCCTACCTCAATTCATCTAGTTGATGTAATTGTATGATCTAGTAATGCATATAATGTCTCTTATTTTAATTATTGTTTATCAGAAACCATATGGTTGAAGAATTTATATAGAGAGGAGGATAAAATCTATGTCATATTTTATTTGAAAGGGAGAGTACACGCTTGACTTAATTGTAGCCCTATAAGCCAAAAATGTTTTTTTGAATAGGTTGAAATTTTGGGGAATATTGAGGGCCACCCTCTCTTAGGAGAGCTAATGCTTTTTTACCATTGTAGTATCCCTATTGGGACCTATAGACCCATAAAGTTTTTTCAATTAGTTTACATGGATTTTTATTAGGAATATTGGTGACCTCATATTGATTGAGGCTTGAATATTGGACCTTTTAAAGAGAGGACAAAGCCTTTATTACTATAGCCAAAAGACCCATAATATTGGTGTTGGAAATTTTGAGTAGATATATTGTCATTGATGTCAGGAGTTAGTGTCAGTGATCAGTGAAGGACTTGGCAAAAGGAGGGTTAATATATTTCTATTTTAATCCCAAGAGATTTGGTTTAAGAGCTTCACATGATTGGTCAAAAAGGTGGTTAAATACCATGAAGGAAAGGGATAACTAGGCCTAAAGGAAATAATATTATAATATTTATTATAATAATATTAAACGAGGTCAAATAAGGTCTAAGGGTGAAAGAGAAAAATACCTAGGCCCAAAGAAAATTATGTTATAATATTTTTATTATAATATTAAAGGTTAAAAATAAAGTCTAAGGTCATTTATAAATTATTTATAATATTTATATTATAAATTAACTTCTAAAATAATATTATTTAAACCCTAAGTTAGGGTGGGTGCAAATTCGTTTAATATTTCTTCTTCCCCATCAATGTTCGAATGTGTTTGGCATATGGTATAAATACAATAAGACTTGCCAACTAAATGCAAGTCTTTGATATGAAGCATGTGGGAAAAAGGGAAAGGATTATTAATGCAAAAATTCATGAGCGCATAGGAAGAAGATTTTAATTTTTAAAGTAGTTGAAATTCATGATGAATAAATTAGTCAAGGCTTAAAGCCTTGTCACTAACTGACTGGTTGGGCGAGTTGCAAGTGGTTGGAGTGTAAGGTGCAGGGAAGGCAAAGGTTCTCCATTTGAGTCTCGACAATTGCAAAGGGGTAAGATGTTTTGTTTTTTATTTTGGTGTCGATCAAAGGAACATAGCGCACAAGGTATTTTTCCCTCCTAAGTGAGTGTCTATGTCACATGGCAGTTAGGTCGTGGCTAGGGTGTTGGTGGCAGCATAACCTGGGATCGAATCCCATTGAGTAGCACACAAATATTTGAGTAAGTCCTAGAGGGGACTTAAGGACAGATTTGAGTAATATTTTGTTAAAGTTTTAAGGACATATTAGAAAGAAGTCTTTGTGAAGACTTGAGAGCAGAGTTGATTCATTTTTCAAGCCTTGTGTTAAGACTTTGGATAAATCTAAGCAAATTTGGTTTATGATTTGATCAAGATTTGTGCTAAGGCTTGAGGATAGATTTGAGGATAAATTTTGGTACATATTTGTGAGCAATTTTGTGCTAGATCATAGACATATTTAGGAATATAATTTTTAAAGTAAATTTATGCTAGAGCAAAGATAGATTTTGAGCAGATTTGTGTGAGTCAAAGGATAGTGTTTAGTATTGATCTATAGATGGAACTTCTATAGAGTCTCACAGAACTCAAGATAAAGGTAGAATAAGGAAAGAAAATTGAACAGGATATGATAGATCTATTAAGAGCAAGGGAAATAGAGTGTGAAATATTGGAAGAAAAAAAAATTCTCTAAGGAATGAAGTTGAAAAGATCAAGTTACGACAAGATATAAAGTTAGGGAAATAGAAAGAGGAGTCAATATTTCAAGAAACGTAGATGTCAAATAAAGATAAGCTCATGACTCATACTCTGTAAGGAAAATACATCAGGAAAGAAGAACAAAAATAAGAACCATGGATAAGGGTTAGTCACAAGAACAACAATAAGAGAAGCACTTGATCATATTTACCAAGGCATTCAAACAGATTACATAATCTCTTCCATGGCTATTGCTTTTCATGTAACAAATATGGTCATAGAACTATACATTGCACTGGTTATGTGAAAAAATATGTTAATAGGAATTTCAATTCCTTTGCACCTCTTATGAATGATGATATCATATATTATAAATGCAATAATTTTGGGCACATAACTAGATGGTGCAAATTGGTATTTCCTGAATTAAGTAAAAGTAATACAACTTCAATAATTAGGAAAGAAAGAAAAGAGCATGATAAAGTTAGATCAAATTTAGGACAACCAACTCTTCATGTTCACGATAAGGAAAAACAATGGTTTATTGATAGTGGATGTTCTAATCACATGATAAGAGACAAAAATAATATTTTTGTACTCAAAGAAACTAATGGAGGATCAATAAGATTTTGTGATAATGGATCAAAAAATTTGTAGAAATGAAACTCTGAGTTTAGATAATGGGAAAATAAAAACAAAGAATGTATTGTATGTCAAGAGGTTGAGGTACAACCTACTAAGTGTGAGAAAACTTTGTGATCAAGGGCACATGGTTACATTTCATCCAAATATATGTGAAATCATAAATTCTAAAACTGGAAAACACATTACAAATGCAAGTAGAACTACAAACAACCTCTATGTGCTAAGTGAGATTAAAGGAGAAAAGTGTTTTTTATCACAAGAAGATGAAAGTTGGTTGTGGCATAAAATAATGGGTTATTTTAATTTTGATAACATAGTGAATATAAGCAATAAACTTGTTGTTATAGATTTATCCAAGCTAAAAAAACCCCATAAAACACAATCTTTGCACCATGTCAGCATGGGAAGTAAACTAGAACAAGTTTTAAGTCAAAAGGATTTATGTCTTTTGAGCCATTGAAACTAATACATACTGATCTATGTGGTCCTACTAGGACAAAGAGTATTCTAGATGAAATTTACTTCGTATTGTTTATAGATGATAACTCCAAAATGATTTGGATAGATTTCTTGAAAGAAAATTTAGAAGCACTTGATAAGTTCAAGGTATTTAAAGAATTGATTGAAAATGAAATGAGTAAGAGGATTAACTGTTTGATATCAAACATAGGAGGAGAATTTCCCTCAAATGAATTCATAGACTTTTATGAACAACATGGGATAAAAATAGAATACTCATCCACAAGAACTCCTCAATAAAATGGAGTATTTGAATGGAAGAATATGACTGTTGAAAATATGGCCAAAGCTATGTTAAATGAATCCAAGTTTTTAGATTATTTTTGGAGTGATGCATTCAATACAATAGTATATATCATCAATAGGTATCAAATAAGAGTAAACCATCACAAAAATACATATGAGCTTTGTAAAGGAAGACCAGCCACTATGAAATATTTTAGAATTTTTGGAAGCAAATGTTACATAATATGGGAAGAGAAAAACTTGGGCAAGTTTGACCTAAGATGTGATGAGGGTATTTTTCTTGGTTATTCCACTAAGTGAAAAGCCTATAGATGTTATAACAAAAGGACAAGTACTATTGTAAATAGTATAAATGTAACATTTTATGATAATATAGGATCAAGAGAACCAGTTCGAGAAATTGTGTATCAGGAAGATGAAAGTTGTCAAGAAGAGTTATGTGAGGAATCAAAAAAAGAAGAAGAAGAAAAACAGAGAATTTTTCTAAGACTCCATCCAAGTATGTACAAAAATATCAACCAAAGGATTTAATTATTGGAAATCCAGATGAGAGAAACACAAGTATAAGGGTAATAGCATCAAATCAATAAGTAAATTTTTCTTTGTTATCTAAAATTGAGCCAAAATACTTCAATGTGGCAAGTAAAGATGAGTTTTGGATTAAGGCAATGAATGAGGAATTAGGTCATATAGAGAAAAGTAAGACTTGGAAACTTGTTCCATGACAAAAAGGTAAAAATGTGATTGACACTAAATGAGTATTCAAAAATAAGTTAAATGAAGATGATGAGGTAGTCAGAAACAAAGCAAGATTAGTATGCAAGGGATATGCACAGGTTGAGGAAATTGATTTTTGTTAGAGTAATATTCCATTCTTTGGGATATTTACCCTTTTACTCGACTAGGTAAAATAGGTAGTATATTGCATTATACTACATAGGTTATTACATTTACTTTTTACCATAGGAGATATTTACTGTTTTATAAATATCTTGTGGTTAACTTAGGTTAGTAACTAAAATATCCTATGTTAAAGATATTTTAGTCAGGTTGTTAGCATAATTCTATTTCAAAACTCCGTTAGCGCTACCTAAGCTAATTGGTTATTAAACCTATTTTGTAACCTATATTAAGCTACGACATTCCTAAGTCTAGCTAATGTTGAATTAATAATATTTCATTTATCATTGTGCAACTATTTGCTACATTGGCATCAGAGCACCTGAAGCGCTGGGCAAGGCGGGAGTCAAACTTCATTCCATAGGGCAAGGCGAGAAACTTCTCGTTCCATTGGACAAGGCGAAGGGTTTCACGTTCTACGCATTTCGAGGAGGAAGCACCATTTATTTTTTTATTTGGTTGCTTTAGGTTTCATAATTTTTCGAACTCCTAAGTCTGATTTGATTTTAGGACCTCAGGCCCACAGAATCTGACAACACTCTACTGTCAGATCTGACAGGCTCACACAGTGGGCAGGAGGTCCACGTGCGCAGTCAGGTGGACATCTCCTGACGCACAGTGGGCAGGAGGCCCACGTGCACCAAGAGGCAGGCGAGGCCTTCTCAGTGGACCGGCGACCAGAAATCTATTTTCGGTGACCGGCCCAACTCGGTCTCCGCGAGCGAGGGCTTGAAAGCCCTCTGCAGACGACCGGAGATTTTATTCTCTCCGGCCCGGCTGTAGGGGCCCTTGGGCGACACGCCTCAAGGGTTGCACCAACAGCAGCGACAGCGCCGCACGGCCACCGAAGCACACTCCGATAACCGGTGAAGTAGAGTCAGGGCAGGAATGCCCTGAATCCAACAAATCAATAGCTAACAACCGATCAACGAGGGCAGGCACGCCCTCCATCGATGCCGAGGATAGACCCTAGGTGAGACAACAATGACACGCACCTCGAGGATGCACCAGACCTGACTCGAAGCCCGAGGTGACACGTGGTAAACTGCCATGCACCAACGTGAACCAACCAGACTGGACATCGACGGGACACAGGTGGCACGCCCACCGAACTGACACACACTTCGAGACCAGACACGTGGATTGATGATTGGTGGGTGTGGATTACGAGGTAGACAAGGGACACGTGGCACTTGGGATGGGCGACACGTGGCGGACTAGCCATGTGCCACCTGGACGGACTCGAATAGGACGTGGTAGACACGTGGCGGGACAAGCCATGTGTCCACCTAACACGTGGACCGGACTGCCATCGACAAGTGGCAGGGACCAAAAGGCGATGATCGACTGACTGCCCGAAGGCAGTCGACAAAGAAAGGGTGCCTTTGCCCTTTTAAAACCCCAAATTGCGTCTGTGGGACGCATATGGGATTATTCCCATGTTTCTCTCGCTCCGACACGGGGACACCTTCAAAATGAAGGCCTTCTCCTTCACATTTCATCGGGCGGGATAGCCTGACTGGCTCGACGAGCCAGCCAAGGGCTAAGTCCCGCGGGGTCACCGGTTCGAGTCCCGACGGGGACAAATTCTTTTGCCAATCAGGGACAAAAGAACAAAAGGCAATTTTTTGCCTTATCAAAGCAAGGTGTATTTTGAGTAATATTTGGTAAAGTTTCCAATTTTTTTTTAATTTTTGCTTAAATTTAATATTTTTTTAGATAATTTTTCATAATTTTATATAGTTTTGCCTAAAATAATCATTTTTTTTCTTTATAACTTGATTATTTTTTGACAAATTATGTTTAATTATGTAAAATTAAGTCTTTAAAATTATTTTTTTTAGCATTTACATTGGAAACCTTTTATACACCAATTTTTTTTTGCAACTATAACAATTCCATTTCTTATGTTTTCTCCACACTTGGGGATAAAGAGACAAAGAAACCAACAATTTTGTTGCAAAACATAAAAACTCTTCTCAACCTTGTTAATTTAGCATACAAGAAAGAATCAAACTTGAATTCTTTTTGCAAATTAGACAACAAGGAGACTGAAATTTTTTTGTAAAATTCAAAAGGCAAAGTGTGCATTTGTTTTCTCCGAGGGGGGATATAAGACATAAAATTGCACATTCTTTTTTGCAAAATTGAGAAGAAATTGTAACCTTGGGTCCATCAAAACCAAGTCGTTTGTCGACTGGTCTGGAAGCCTTTCAAACGCGGGTCGTGTGTCGACTTGTCTTGGAAGGAGTGCTGGATTTGTTAATTTTGCAAAATAAAGGGGGGAAGACAACATTGTACTTCTTTTGCAAAATTGTAAGACAAGAAGGAGACATAACATATCAATTTTTTGCACAACACAATTTCACATTTTGTTGCAAAAATTAAAAGGTGCATTTTCGATTTTACTCGACACCTTCATTGGAAAATTAGGTGCATTTTCGGTTGCATCCGACACCTAGGTGATAAGAATTTTGTGGGCATTCTTGTTTGATTATTGCATTATTTCTTTTGCAATTATAAGTCATAGAATCAAGAACACTCCATACCCCAAAATTTCACTAATAAATTTGTGTTAACCATTGCACAGATTTAAAGCCAATATTCACTTGATATTCTCTCCTACAAACAAAAACCCCTAATTCACTCTATTTGTTTGGCTTAATTTCCTCAAACTGATTATCCCTCTTCAAGAGGATTTTCAGGTAGGTGCCATTAAATATCTTTTTGAGTGAATTATCTTTCATCTCTTATTTGTTTGGCTTAATTTCCTCCAACTGATTATCTCTCTTCAAGAGAATTTTCAGGCAGGTGCCATTAAATATCACTTAAGAGTGAAAGAAAGATCATCTTAGTTCAAATTGTAGGACCTTCATCATGGCAACTATCAATAAATACTTAAGTGATACACAATTGCTAAAGGGTCCTAACTATTCAGCATGGAAAACTAAGATGAAAGCCATCTTGACTGTAGAGGACATGTGGGATTTAGTTGATGGCACTGAAACAAGACCCGCATCACCAAGAGTAGATCAAAAAGCATGGGATAAAAAGAACAATCGTCTTCTCATGTTGATACTCCTTGCAACTATTGATGAGATCCAACCTCACATAAGTGAAGCTAAAACTGGTAAAGTTGCATGGGATGCACTTAGTACCATTTTTGAAGGCAAGAATCAATCAACTGTTCTAAACCTTCAAACACAACTTCATACACTCCATATGAAGTCAGGTGAATCAGTAGAACTCTTCCTCTGCAGAGTGTCGAGATCTGAAGTCTAAGCTTAATGCTTTAGGGGCCAAAGTAGAAGACACCATTTTGACTTCAGTAATTTTGAGAGCTCTTCCCGAATCCTACAAAATGTTGATTACATCCCTTAATGTTTCACAAAGAGTTGTCACCTTTGTGGAGTTAGTCAATTTGCTTCAAACTGAGGAAGCAAACCAACTCCAAAATGATGAAGTGTCGAACAATGCACTTTATTCAAACTATAAGGGTGATAAGAAGAAAGAAAACTTTCAAAAGGGGGGATCATCTTCAAAAGGTATGGGAAAGAAATCTCAAAAGAGGTTTTGCTCGTATTGTAAAAAGGACAACCATGACACCAATCGGTGTTGGTTCAAAAACAAGCAAAACAAGAAAGATAAAGGCACAACACAGAAGCAAAACAAAGGCCATATTGCTAGTGAAGTGTCTAGTTCCGATTCTGATTCTGGTTCAGAAAAAGCACACAGAGTGCTCATTGCTAAGACAATATTGTAGAGGGAAAACACATTTTGTCACCTTAAGCAAGCACCATTTCCTCTCTCTTTTTTTAGGCTTCATAAATAGCATAAGTTTTTGTTTGAAGTACTTGTAATAAAGGGGTGTTTGTACCTCTTTTAGGCTTCATAAATAGCAAACTCTCATTGTTTGAAGTTCTTGTAACAAAAGGAGGGAATTTTCTGGTGTAAAATTGCCTAGGAGGCAATATTTGTAAAATCCTTCACAAAACTCTTGAGTTGCACATATTTTGCAATTAAGGGGGGATATTCAATTCTTTTTCTTCACAATTTTTTGTAAAAAGAGAAGAAGACTTATAAGGGTGCATTTTCGACAACGAATCGACACCTTAGTCATACTTCTTTCATAAATTAATTACAACATGTTTTGCAACAAGAAGGGGGAAACTTATAAGGGTGCATTTTCGATAGCGACCGACACCTTAGCTACCTTATCTTTTGCAAACTCATATTGTAAACTAAATGAACCTCGTATGAAGTGATCTATTCTACTACACCTAGCGATTGCAATGGCTGGTTACCCATGCAATTCGGTTGGATGAAATGATTACTATAAGGACATTAGTTGGTGTGAAGACAAAGTGAGGAATGACCCACTTTTTTCTTAGGAGCATCTAGAGCATTGTGACAAAGCAAGAACCAACAGATCAACATCTTTTTCATTGTATTGGGATAGTTATATACTTTACCCAAATATTGTTGTATAGGAGGATGTATATGTATTACCCAAATAATGTAATAAGGGGGGATGTTAGAGTAATATTCCATTCTTTGGGATATTTACCCTTTTACTCAACTAGGTAAAATAGGTAGTATATTGCATTATACTACATAGGTTATTACATTTACTTTTTACCATAGGAGATATTTACTATTTTATAAATATCTTGTGGTTAACTTAGGTTAGTAACTAAAATATCCTATGTTAAAGATATTTTAGTCAGGTTGTTAGCATAATTCTATTTCAAAACTCCGTTAGCGCTACCTAAGCTAATTGGTTATTAAACCTATTTTGTAACCTATATTAAGCTACGACATTCCTAAGTATAGCTAATGTTGAATTAATAATATTTCATTTATCATTGTGCAACTATTTTCTATAATTTTGATGAGACATTTGCTCCAGTTGCATGACTTGAAGCTATAAGAATGTTCTTAGCCTTCTCAAGTTTCAAAAACTTCAAAGTATATCAGATGGATGTTAAATAAGCCTTTCTAAATGGTGTTCTAGAAGAAGAGTTTTATATTGAACAGCCAAAGGAATTCAACTTAACTGATAAACTAGACTATGTATACAAATTGAAGAAAGTCCTTTATGGACTAAAACAAGCTCCTAGATCTTGGTACTCAATATTGGATAAGTACCTTCAAGAACAGGTTTTCAAGAAAAGAATAGTGAACATTAACTTATATATTGAAAATGAAGGGAATGACTTACTAATTGTGGTTTTTTACATGGATGATATCATTTTTGAGGTAAAAATGATAATATGTGTCAGAAATTTGAAAAGAGCATGCAGAATGAATTTGATATGTCAATTCTTGGTGAGTTATCCTTCTTTCTTTGATGTCAAATTTCACAATAAGAGAAGGGTGTATTTCTTTTGCAAACCAAGTATATAAAAGAGATGTTAAATAAATTCAAGTTAGAATATTGTAAACCAGTGAGTACCCCCATGGTTTTAGGATGCAAGTTAAGTAAATATGATGAATATCCTGAGGCAAACCAAAAATTGTAAAGATCTATGATTGGAAGCTTAATATATGTCATAGCTACAAGACCAGATATCATGCAGGCAATGGGATTAGTGGTAAGATTTCAATCAGCACCTAAGGAGTAATATGTAGTAGTAGTAAAAAGTATTCTTAGGTATGTAAAAGAGACTATGGATTTTAGGATCTGGTACCCCAAAAGCGATAATTTCACTCTCACAACATATACATATGTAGATTGGGATGGCATCATTGATGATAAAAAGAACACAAGTGGAGGAGCATTCTTTCTTGGAGACTATTTAGTCTCTTGGCTAAGTAATAAATAGGCATCAGTATCCTTATCCACAACAGAGGTAAAGTATATTGCAGTAGTTGCTTGTTGTACACAGGTATTATGGATGAAGCAAATGCTAGAGGACTTCAACTTAAAGCATGATCACCCTATTTCTATATTGTGTGATAATACAAGTGCTATAAATATCTCAAATAATCTAGTGATGCACTACAAGATAAAGTATATTCCGATCAAGTATTATTTTTTGAGAGAACATGTGACAGATAAGGAAGTCAGGTTAGAATATGTTAATACAAAGGAGTAGATTATGGATATCTTTACTAAGCCACTTTTGAAAGAGACTATTGAATATCTTTAAGAAAATTTAGGAGTGGTTCTACTCCCACCCCAAAATTAACCACCTCAAAGAAATGAGGTGGGGGAGGGGTTGAGCCAAGAGTCTCATATTTATCCCCAAGCCCCAAAGGTGGCCCTTTGCCATTGATGTCAAAGGGAGAGAGATTTGAGTTAGCAAGAGATCATTTAGTTATGGGGAGCAGCTCCTCAGGGGGAGCAATTTGGAAAAAAGACAAAAGGAATAATTATAGAAAAAGGGTTTGCATCAATGACAAAGGGGGAAATTGTTGAAAATTTTTAGTTGTATTATCATTGATGTCAAGAGTTAGTGTCAGTGATTAGTGTAGGACTTGGAAAAAGGAGGGTTAAAATATTTCTATTTTAATCCTAAGATATTTGGTTTAAGAGCTTCACATGATTGGTCAAAAGGATTGTTAAATACCTTGAAGGAAAGGGATACCTAGACTTAAAGGAAATAATATTATAATATTTATTATAATAATATTAAAGGAGGTCAGATAAGGTTTAAGGGTGAAAGATAAAAATACCTACACACAAAGGAAATTATATTATAATATTAAAGGTTAAAAATAAATCCTAAGGTAATTTATAAATTATTTATAATATTTATATTATAAATCAATTTTTAAATAATATTATTTGAACCCTAAGTTAATATGAACGTAAATTTGTTTAATATTTCTTCCTCCTCGTTGATGTTCGAAGGTTTTTGGCATATGGTATAAATACCATAATACTTGCCAACTAAATGCATGTCTCCAATTTGAAGCATGTGCAAAAAAGGGAAAGGATTATTAATGCAAAAATTTGTGAGTGCATAAGAAGAGGATTTTAATTTTTAAAGAAATCAAAATTCATGACAAATAAATTAATCAAGGCTTAAAGACTTGTCATCAACTGACTAGTTAGATGAGTGTCAAGTGTTTAGAGTGTAAGGTGAAGGGAAGGTAGAGGTTCCATGTTTGAGTCTCGGCAGTTGCAAAGTGGCAAGGTGTTTTTTTTTTTTTTTGGTGTTGATCGAAGGAACATAGCGCATGAGGCACTTTTACCTCCCAAGTGATTTCCTAACTCACATGGTAGCCAAGTCGTGGCTAGGGCACTGGTGGTTGTGTGACCTGGGATCGAATCCCACTGAGTGGTGTGCAAATATTTGAGTAAGTCCTAGAGGGAACTTAAGGATAAAGTTGAGTAATCTTTTGTGAAATTTTAAGGATATATTAGAGGTAAGTCTTTTTGAATACTTGAGGTTAGAGTTGATTCATTTGTTCAAGCCTTTTGTTAAGGCTTTGGAAAAATCTGAGTTGAGTTGGTTTATTATTTGATCAAGCTTTGTACTAAGACTTGATGATATATTTGAGGATAGATTTTGGTATAGGTTTACGAGCAGGTTTGTGCCAGAGTGGAGATAGATTTAGGGACAAAGTTTGAAGACCACATTTCTACCAAAGCAAATATTGATTTTGAGGATATTTGTACGAGTTAGAAGATAATGTTCAGTACTGATCTGAGATGGATATTTAGCAAATTTTAGAGTAGGATTTGGAGGTGACACAGCAGAGGATAGTAGTATCTAGTGGGTAGAGATCAATTATCTAGGGTAGTGAGGATAGAGGTCTTCTATGGAAAGAGATACACAATCCAGTGTAGTGGAGGCAAGAGTCTTCTAGAGGATCACCAGCCAAAGTAGAGGAGGATTTCTCATATGGATTGATGTCCAAAAACTTGATTAGGGTATGGGTATCTCCTTTGTACAAAGGTCCATAAACATTGTAATAAATAAGGTTACCAAAATATTTGTTGACGAGTTTTTAGTGAAAGATTTTATCTATGGAGTAGCCCACATTGGGTGAACCACGTTAAATCATATCTATCATGTGTGATGCTTTATGTAATGTTTACTACTTTAATATTTTTAATTTTATTATATGGATTGAAAATAAAAAAAATTAATTTATATTGTTCACCCCCCTCTCAGTATAGGCTCATGTTATTCAATTGGTATTAGAGCGGGTCTCTCCGTGAAAAGACTAACAGCTTGGAAGAAGATCCATCAGGACCACACATGACTTTAGAGAATGAATAAGAGACCATGTTGGACATAAAAGAAGAATTCTTTGCTGCTCTCAAGAACTTGGAAAAGGTTAGAAAGAAGAACTCAAGTTTGAAGGATCAAATTCAAGAGGATGAGGAATCAAATATGGAACTTCTACAGAGTCTCATAGAACTCAGGATACATGTAGAAGAAGGAAAGAAAAATGAACATGATATGACAAATATATTAAGAGCAAGGGAAACATAGTGTGAAATATTGAAAGCAAAAATTGTTTCTCTAAGGAATGAAGTTGAAAAGACCAAATTATGACAAGATATAAAGTTATGGAAATAGAAATAGGATTCAAGCTTTCAATAAATATAGACATCAAACAAATATAAGTTCGTGACTCATACTCTAGAAATAAAAAACATCAGGAAAGAAGTAGGAAAAGAAGAACCATGGACGAGAGTTAATCAAAAGAATGACAAAAAGAGAAGCACTCGACCATATTTCCCAAGGTATTCAAATAGGTTACATAATCTCCTCCATGGCTATTTCTTTTCACGTAACAAATATAGTCATAGAGCTACACATTGCATTGGTTATGTGAAAAATTATGTTAATATAAATTTTAATTCCTTTGCACCTCTTATGAATGATGATATCATATGTTATAAATACAATAATTTTGGGCACAAGGTTAGATGGTGCAAATTGGTATTTCTTGATTCAAGTAAAATAAATACAAATTCAACAATTAGAAAAGAAAGAAAAGGGCATGATAACGTTAGATCAATGTTAGTACAAACAACTTTTCATGTTTAGGATAAGGGAAAACAATGGTTTCTTGATAGTGGATGTTCTAGTCACATGACAGGAGACAAAAATAAATTTCTTATACTCAAAGAAACTGATGGAGGATCAGTAAGATTTGGTGATAATGGATGAGAAAAAATTTGTGGAAAAGGAACTATGAATTTAGATAATGGGAAAATAAAAATAGAGAATGTATTGTATGTCAAGGGGTTGAGGCACAATCTACTAAGTGTGAGCCAACTTTGTGATCAAGGGCACATGGTTACATTTCATCCAAATAGATGTGAAATCAAAAAGTCTAATTCTAGAAAACTCAGTGCAAATGCAAGTAGAACTACAAACAACTTCTATGTGCTAAGTGATATTAAGGGAGAAAAGTATTTTCTATCACAAGAAGATGAAATTTGGTTATAGCATAGGAGAATGGGTCATTTGAATTTTTACAACATAGTGAATATAAGCAATAAATAGGTTTTTATATATTTATCCAAGCTAAAAGCCCATAAAACACAATATGTGCACCATGTTAACAAAGGAAGTAAACTAAAACAAGTTTCATGTCAAAATTATTTGTCATTTTAGCCATTGAAACTAATACATACTGATCTATGTGGTCCTACTAGGAAAAAGAGTATTCTAGGACAAAGAGTATATGATGGGAGGAGATGAAAGAGGGGCTTGAACATGGTTGTTATTATTTTTATTATTCCCAACCACTTCTTCCATGAATTTTTCTTCTTCTTGGTCCATTAGTGTCTTAAATATCTCATACCTATTGGAGGTCTTGAGTTGGGTTTGCTCTTTACCATATTTTTTTTTTACCTTCTCCTTCTTTTGGGCTATTCAAAACCATATCCCTATGCTTATTTACCCTAAGAAATATTGGTTGTTTCTTTATTGATTGTTTCTTTTAGGAATATTTGGCATTCCTATAGGAGCCTTCATTTTTATGTTCAAATTATTTGGGTAATATCGGTCCAAATGCCCATATTTGTGGTAAACTCTACATCTGAAGGGCAATGCTTAATAATCTAGTTGTTGAATCTAATATAGTCCTACAAGTTTGAGTTCCACCTCTATCGGTAAAGGTTGGCTAAGATCCATTTCCACACATAATATTGCATAAATAGTTGTGTTTCCTTCCATTGTATCTTTGAAAACACCCAAATGTCTTCCAAGAAAATTGCCAATAATTTCCAATACTTGCTCACTCTAAAACTTCATTAGAAGTTCATACAAATGGATCCAAACCAGGACAGCAGTGGGTTCTATTTGAGGATCAAATCCCACTCTCCAGGGTCAAACAAATAATCCTTCTAGACCATGATTCATCTTTTATAATTTGAAATCCCTATTTCTATCGACAAGTGAAGAAAAAATAACAATAAAATATCCATTTCTAATAAACCACAAAGAATACTCACCAAGAGACTCCCAGTTTTTTGGATCCAAAAATGCAAAAAAAATGAGGGTAGGGTGAATACCCATGAATTTATAGATCAAATCATGATTGGTTCTATATAAAACTATTTCTTCAACCATAATTTTCTCAATGAAAATTTTTTACCTTGATTCTGATTGTGGCAAGCATCCAGTAACTCATTGAGATGATCTATTTACAACAGTTGTAAAGAGAACATTTTGTGCTTCTTCAGTTTTTTATGGAGATTTATCCTTTCATAAATCTGCATAAGAACTATGTCTATCTAAAAGAGGATTTTGAGGTGTCCCCATTAGGCCCTCTTAGGGCATTAATCTTGTCTTCAAATCCATAGTAAGTAGAAATATCTTTGGCTACCCAACGGATGCACTTGTTTTCTCTTCCAATGCTCTCACGGTCATATTATTATTATAATAATAAATTTTTACAAATATTAATAATCAAAAAAATTTAATATTTTAGTAGTTATTAATTAATTTTTATTTTTAATTTTAAAAATTAAATTCTATAATTTTTATATATTATTTTGAACCTGAGATCAAAGTTAAACTATTACTTGTGATATTTTGGATAAGATGTTAAAACTAAACTATTAGTATAAAGTTAAACTATTGCCATTATTATAAATTATATTATACAAAAATTTCTCTTTCTTTATTTTTTTAAACAATGTTTGACATATTTTCCAAGTAATATATTACCTAAGTTTTTTAATTTTTTTTAGTAGTATTCAGTTAATTTTTACTTTTAATATTAAAAATAAAATTCTATAATTCTTAAATATTATATTTTTTATATATTCTGATGCTTTACTTGTAAATATTATATTTTTTATATTATTTAATATTTTTTTCTATATATTATCTTAGAAGTGATACAAAATATTTTGATAATAAAATATGTTGTATGAAGTAGATATGATTGAGAATGGGCAATTATTTGTTTGAAGAAGATGAATAATATCTTGGTAATAAAATATGTTGTATGAAGTACATATGTTTGAGAATGAGCATTTAATTACATGGCTTATTTGGTAATAAAATATGTTTTATAAGTAAATATGATAGATAATGGACAATTATTCGCATATACACATATTTAGTTTGTAATTGATTTTTTTTCAATGAGTTTACACAAACTCTTATAAAGTGTATAGGTTCCCTCATACTAAGTGGGGTGGGGTTTGAACCATTGACCTCCTAAATAGAGGATAAATTTCTCACCACTATAGTAAGCAAGCTTGTAACTATTTTTTTTTTTGTATTAATTTAAAGAGAGGGTTTTGAAAGGGTCCCCACAACCTTATACATACAACCAAACTATCAACCATAATAACAATATCCAAAATATTATACCTTATAGGAATAATCGAGAGAATTTAATTTCTAATAACCATAATGATTCCAGAGAGAACTTAGAAAATGCTTTGAAGGTAAAACAAACTCCGGTAAAAGGGCAAAATGAGACCGAACACCCCTTCCAACAAGAGCCAAAGGGATTTCTGACCCCTCCTTACAAAAACAAAGCATCATGAGCCTCTTTTCTATCAAGGGAGACTACGTCATTTGTGACATAATTTTTATACACCGGAAAAGTAGCACAGTGGACACCACGGTTGGACAGCATACGTGGAATATTGGACTCCAAGGCAGTCTACATAAGCTAGAATTATATCACCATTATTGTCCCTTATTACACCACCTACGCTAGCTAATCCAGGGTTGCCTTTAGAAGCACCATCAAAGTTAAGTTTGACCCACCTAATGAGTGGCAAAGACCAATGAACCTCCTTCTTCAGGTTAGGAGTAGGAGGGGTGTGGGCTAATGGCACAAAACCAAATCGTTCTTCCAAAAACTGCTCGCTTGGGGAGAGCACCTAAATGAATTTTGAAGGATTCAAATTGTTGAGAGTCGAAGACACATTTTCCAACACCTTCCATAGAATCTTGAGGCTGATTTGGGTGATATTATTTTCCACTTATTTGAATACCCTTGAGTTCATTTCCTTCCACACTCCCTAGAAGGAGTGTGGGAGGAGAAATTTCCAAAAATATTTAAGTCGGGAAGAAAGAAAGGGTGACTTCCATTGGATGACATAGTCCATTAAGGAATTAGGAAACACCCATGCAACTTCCAACCAAGAGAGAATGGAAGCTAGAATCTTCTATGCACTATGATAGCTAAGCAAAATATGAGACATCAATTCCTAATAATTCTTGCATAAATAGCACCTATTGACCAGGCACATCCCCCTCTTGAGAAGATTCTTGATCGAGAGGATTTTATTTTGCACAGTAAACCAATAGAAAATGTTAATCTTCAACATTATATTATTAACCAAATTTGATTTATAAGAAAAACATCTTCCTCCACTGAGCTAAGAGCAACATAGGTAGATTTAACTAAATAGGACCCATCCGGGTCCCCCATCCACACCAATATATCATTTGTTAAAACATTACATACCACAATAAGCCTCAGCTCCACCAATAAAGCATGTCATATTGGACAGTAATAAAGTCTACCACCTTTTCAATCTCGTGGGTTCTAGAATGAGTAAAAATGGAGGCATACCGTGGATCATCCCCTAAGGGACTTTCCTTGGATCGTCCCAAAAATTAACCACCTCACCACTTCCAATAATCCAACTACAACAAGACTTGAGGAACCTACGATATTTTATGAGGCTATTCCAGAAGGTCGACCCTCCACTGGGAAGGAAATCTGCTAAAAAATAATCAAAGTTATATTTAGCCTTAAGGAGCAACAACTTTCCACCCAAGTTTCACCACAAGAGCTTTGTTCATCACGATCGTATTTTTTATATTAAGACCCCCTTGCATTTTCCTCTTACAAATCTACTCCCACAAGACAAGGTGGAATTTTCCTTTCAACTGAGGGCCCACCCATAGGAAGGATTTGTAGATGCTATCCAGTTTGGCAACCACCTTAGAGGGTAAATGAAAGAGAGATAAAAAATAGATGGGGATGCTCTACAAGGTGCTTTGGACCAGCACCACCTTCCCCGCTTGACTAAGTAACACCCCTTTCCAAGATGCTAATTTGTGTTGGACTCTTTCAACAATCGGTTGAAATAGTATACTTGCATTCCAATACTATTTGCAAGGTTGAGGAGTGTTTGAAGGCAGAAAAAAAGAGAGTATACTTGCATTTCAATACTATTTTCAAGGTATTGCAAAGAGCAAAATATGAACTGATATCTCAGTATATTAATGAGATTTTGGAGGCTTCTCTTGTATTTCTAAGAAATGACAAAGTGGATCATCTTTCAAGGATGTATAGATTGTTTTCTAGGATACCCATTTCTGATGGGTTGCCAGCATTGCCTCTAAGGTTCCAAAATCATGTTACTTCAATGGGAATGATGAAGTAGAACAGCAAAGAGAAGCAGAAGCAAGAAAAAGACAAGATGTTCATGTAAGTTTGATATAGATATATGGGCAAAGGATGAAGACATGCAAAGGCATTTTCATGAATATCTTGGCAATGAATGTGCCCCCTAGGAATATCCCTAACAGTTAAGGTTCTGACAACAGGATCTTGGCTACTCTATAGTCCATTACATGGACTTAATTTTTTAGATGAAATGGCCTGATGCATCAAGGAATTCACCACATTTTATAAAACACAGAAGCCTTCTAGGAGGTTTACATGGGTGTATTCATTTGGGTTCTATCTGATCACCGAAATATTTGAAGATAAGTCAATAGATATAGTTTCTTCACCTCACCAAAATTTTGTGATGTTTTTTTTGAATACATCGGACACACGCTTGGTTATTCACAACTCAAGTCCCAATTGATTCTGATGGACGATCATATATCCATATTGTTGTGTTCCCTCTTATCTGCAAAATGTCGTATTCTTCATAAATGTCCAAATCTAGAGGGAAACATTGCTCATATAGACACCTTTGAGTTCAATGTGAAATTTATTCCTAGAACCAGAAGCAGAGGCAAGAAGACACATTTGTGTTCAATGTGAAATTTAATTGTTGCTTTCTTGGTTCCAATGCTATTGAAGCAGCCCTATATAGATTTAGGTTGATTGGATTTTTTACCCAAGATTTTTAATATTTTAGTAGTTATAAGTTATTTTTTATTTTTAATAATAAAAATAAACTTAAAAGTCTATAATTCTTAAATATTATTTGATCTTAGAAGTATAATAGGTTAAAGAAGATAAAATATTTTTTTAATATAATATTTTGTATGAAGTAGATATGAACCCAAGTGTTGTATGTGAGTTGGAGAGAAGAGGGTAATCCTCCAAGGGAGGTCCCAGGTTCGAATCTCCACCCTACCAAAAAGTTGAATTGGGTACACAAAAATCCAATTGATAATGTTGGTGCAAGCAGGGCCAGGCACGACTCCTGGGTGACTTTGACGATGTAGAACCCCCTAGTCGTGGTCTCTCAGATCAAGGCGGCCCCGCAAGGGGTTTTTCGTTCTAAAAAAAAAAAAAGGTAGATATGATTTAGAATGGATAATTATTTGATTAAAGAAGGTCAAGAATATCTTGGTAATAAAATATGTTGTATGAAGTAGATATGTTTGAGAATGAGCAATTATTTGCATGGTTTATTTGCTAATAAAATATATTTTTTGAAGTAGATATGATTGAGAATGGACAATTATTTGATCAAATAAGATGAAGAATATCTTGGCAGGGTTATGCACAAGCACGAAATATCACAAATTGGCTCTATTTAGGATTTTTAAAATTTTTAAAAGGCTAATTTTACATCATTTCATTGGGGCCCATTTGCCCAAAATTATGGGATGAAACTTTTTTGGGTTAAATTCGCCTGTCGTTGATAATTAGGAACCTAACTTTAGTTTAATTTTTTGACCTCAAATTACATATGATTTTGATTTTCCCACCCAATTCGCCTTCAAATTATAAATGATTTTATATTTTCTATCAAATCACCTTCAAATTAAAAATGATTTTATTTTTCCCGCCCAAATCGCCTCATATACTACGCGTATATATACTATAATGGGTATCGATAAACATACATCAAAAATAGCTTTGAAACAATGAAAAACTTGAGAAGGTTGCAGAGGAGTGTTTATCGGTGCAAGATGATCAGTTGCAGAGCCGTGACTGTCAAAATAAACTGATCGATTACAGACGAGTGTCGATCGGTGCAAGACGATCGGTTTCAAAGTCGTGTCTGTTGATATAAGTCGATTGGTTGTAGAGCCATGTCTATCGATATAAGCCAATCGATTGCAGAGCTGTGTCGATTGGCATAATTAAATTGATTGTAGAGTTGTGTCTATTGATAGAATTTGATCGATTATAGATCTGTCTATCAAAAAAAATTGATCAATTGCAGAGTCGTGTCTATTGGCATAAGTTGATCGATTGCAGATCTATGTCTATCAATATAAGTCGATTGGTTGAAAAGTCGTGTCTGTAAGCATAAGTTGATCAATTGTAGAGTTTGTCGATTGGAATTTTCCTATCGGTTGTAGAGGTGTCACTTGATATTGGTCTATCAGTTTTAGAACCATCTCGATCATTTTTAGTGATCCTATTATAGAGGTGTTAATCGCTATTCACCTATGTATTGCAGAGGTGTCGATCAGCCTTGGTATATTGGTTGTAGATGTGTCGATCTATATTAGTCTATTAGTTGTAGGTTTGTGTCGATTGATGTTAGGTTGTTGGTTGCAGTGTTGTCGGTATAACTCTATCGGTTGTAGGGATGTGCGATTGACATTCTATTGCTTGTAGTTACTATCGATCGATATAAATCTATCGGTTGTAGGGAAGTGTTTATCGATAAAAGCATATCGATTGTATAGGATTCATGACTAAAAATAGGTAGAGTATTCTTATTCCATTGTTCTTTTATCCAAATCTCTTTTTCTACAGTTTCATAGGCACTATAGGTGAACTATACGCAACAGTGGTAGACAACTATCAATGTCATCTAGTTGTGTGTCAGGAGCATTTCTTTTGTTAGAGACTGCTTCTTATTTCTTAGAGTATGTTTCATATGCAGTGTAGAAGCATTATCTGCAACTTTGGTCGATAAGTATTCCCTGTCATGTTGTGTGGTTAGGATCATATATTCGTCTTGAGGGATGTTTACTATTTTCCTCCAAATTCATATACATATCCTAACATCTGAAGGTTTTTCTTTACAGATACAATTTCACCTACTGAAGATGGAAAGAAGGGAGGACAATATTCTTGTAAAAAGACAATTCTAAAATATTTTACACCAAAATGTAATGAGACATCAATATCTACATATTCTACACAAATTGCAAGTACAAACACCTTTTACCATCAGTTTTCTAAAAATTTTATTCTTCTTAAATGTAAAACCTTTCTCTATTAATAGATAAATGGTTTCTTATTTTCTACCTCTTTTTAAATTCTTTCTAAAATTGTATTTTGTTAATTCTTTAAAATAGTGCCTTTTTTACAATGAAAAATAATAGAGAACACCAAACATTGAATGCAGTTAATATTATCGACCCTGATGTGCGTTCACTCAAAGATATTCCAGAAGATGATATGGAACCACATGATAATTTTTCTAATAACGACATTCAACAACCACTTCAAGAGAAATTAAATTTAGACACATCAACCGAAAAAGAAAACAACAATATAGTTAAAATTCAGACCTCTAGGGAATCTTCTAGTCAAAGATCTAAATGTCAAAAGATAAGTGAATGGACTATTGGAAGGGATTTTAAAAATGAATGGGCATGATTATACCCCTTTATTGACCCATATGATAAATTGAATGTGTGTAAATGTATTATTTGTACATGGAAGCTGGTAAAGGATCATTTATTACAAAATACGAAAGACACAATAGAAAAACATTGTGGGAAAGTTTACATCAAAGAAATACGAAGTGATGGAACAATTAACATAATTCATAGGTGGAAGGATGAAATAGAATGTGTGCATGTGAGATTTACACTCGAATATGATAAAGAAATGAAATAAAAATAAACTCTCATTGAGAAGGGTGGAACAATTGAGGCACAATTTCAAAAATTTAATAATACTTTATTATTCTCAAATAAATTGCAGTTTGCTATTGTATACAGTATTCTAAAAAAGGTCGACCCATGTCTAATTTTGCTGATTTTAAGGAAATACTTCAACTAGCCAATGTACAAAACCTTACCAGTTCACATTGGTCAGATCGAAGTGGTTGGGAAATGGCAAAATGTCTATCACTAGTTGAGAAGAAAGACCTGAGAGAGAATGTGAAACAAGCCAAATTTATTTCACTTTCCATTTATGATGTAACAGTTATTGACAACACACCTTAGATTTGCATACATGTTTACACATTCAAAAATCGTTTGAGACAACCTCATTTACTAGCATTACATAAGATGATTTAAAATTGTAATTAGGAAATTATTTATAATGTTGTTGTAACCAGTTTAAAGGATATTGCCGAAATAGATGAAAAGGAAATTGCCACAAAGTTAATTTGTGTTGGATTTTATGGTGCGACTACAATGCAAGGACAAAGGAATGGTCTTCGTGTTAGACTTCAGACTTCCATTGCCTCATATGTGATTCATATTCATTGCATGGTTCATCGAATGAATCTTGCATACAAAATTGTGAACAATTTTGATAATGTAGCCAGAGTGGAAGAACTCGTCCGCAATATACACTCATACTTTTCATGCAGTCCAAAAAGGTTTGTAGAGTTTCAAAAAATTTCTCTAAGTGTAACAGAAGGCAGAAAAATGTCAAAATATGTGGAAACCAAGTGGATTTCACTGTTTCTTCCTGCCAAAAGGGTATTTTTAGAATATCAATCCTTGGTTGGGTTTATGTATGCACATCATAGAGATGTTGACAAGGCAAAATATTTTCTTTTTCGTATGACTGACTTGGAAACTCTTCTCACATTATGTGGTATTCTACCAATGTTACAAGAAATGAATACTATGATTAAACTTGCATAAGAAATGGCAATTTATATTATCGATTTCATGAGGATGAGAAAACAAATATGTATGGTTATTGACAAGATTTATTTATCCAAAAAACATTTTGAGGATCCCAAGTTTGATAGTTGGAATACGTTAATTAATGTCAATGAACCGAACAACTTTTTAAAGTTCAACATCAATGATAATCTTTGTATTGCTATCCATGGAAATTTGATTCCTGTATATCATTTTGAAAAGTGATTAAATACTCTGATAGATGATTTTGAACAAGTGCTCGTTGTCCATTTCAGATTCGATGAGGTTTTGGATAACACTAAGAATAAATTGAAAATAATTACAAATGCATTAACAAGTGAAATAAGAGATCGTTTTAAGAGATATGAGACACTTGAGGCCATGGTTGTTGTTAATCCTAATTTTTGGAATCCTTGTGGTGACCAAAGTAGTAGAAGTGAGTTGTTTGTAAAATATATGGGTAATCTTATGAAACATTTCTCTAAAAGTGTGGAAATAATTGGCATTGAAATCAATGGTATTCTAAAAAAATATCTTTTGAGACATGATTCAACCAATTTTGGAATAACAATGGATAATCAAATTGCACAATTCAAAAATCCACATGAGACTAGTTCAATCATGCGTTTCTAGAAAAAATTGTATGGAAGTAGTGTCTTGCAAGATACTATGAGTGAATACTTTATTTTATATGAATTATGTCAGACAATGATTTTGGGTTTCGTTGAAGACGAAAGGGTTTTCAGTGCATTAACTTTTGTTAAATCAAAAGTTCATAACAGGTTGGACAGAAATTTGGAAAATTGTTTGAGAATGTATGTGTCATCGTACGAGGTGGGTAACTTTCCCTATGATAGAGCATTGACATATTGGAAGTCCCTAGCAGAAAGAAGAGGTCTCTCTAATATGGTTGATAATGACAAAAATGATTCAGCTAGGAGTGATGATGAGATTATGGAAACGCAAAATTCACAAATTCTCAGTTCTTGTGGAGAAGTTGATGAAGCTTTGTATTACCTTCCAAAAATGTAAAAATTGTAATGATTATATGACAAATTCATATAATCTAAGATTTTTTTGGATTTGAAATCATTTTCTAATATTTTAGTGATTTGAATAAATTCATATTAATAGTGATTTTTCGGATTTGAAATATTTCATATTATTAAAGATTTTTTATATTTGATTTGTTGTAAAATCTTATAATAATTCAATTTTCAATGATTATGCATGTTTGCTTTTTAATGTTATGGATTGTCTATGTTTTCAAAATTTATGATGTATGCTATAGCTTTGAGTAAGTTGAAATTTTGAAAACCATGTATATGTAATGATGCTATGTTATTGAACTAAATGTATATGTTGACAAAAAATAGTTACTTTTCCTTTGAATTTAAATGTATGTATGTATCATTAGTATCATTAGTTGTATGATATGACAAAATATAGTGATTTTTTATGATTTATGATTTGTCATTGAGTAAACCGTGTATGCATATTAAAAATTTCTATACATATGTATGAAAAATGCATGTAGTATATTACTCTAGATATGGAAAACAAAAATTAAAACCCATTCATAGATATATCAAAATTACCATATTCATTTTTATAAAACTATAATGACTAACTATGAGTATGCATGCAATGAAAATTGAAACCCATTCATAGATATATCCTTCATAAACTCACTTGAAAAATAAAAACAATATAGCTTAATAGAAATGAAAATAATCACTTTTATACTACAACAGGAATGAATATGAATAAACTAAAATTTAAATGCATGCATAGATATATAATTCGTAAACTCATTTTAAAATTGAAATATAAAAACAACATAGCATAATAAAATTGAAATTTAACTCTTACATAAATATCTCCATCGTAAACTAACATTGAATATGAAAACAATATAGCATATTAAAAAAGAAAAAACACTTTTCTATACAAGAACAAGAATGAATATAAATAAACTCAAATTTAAACACATGCATAGATATATCATTCATAAAATCATTTAAAATTTGAAATATAAAAACAACATAGCATATTTGAAACACCATAATACTTAAAAGATGAAAATAACACACAATTATAAAAGTGTATTTCTTAAAAGTAAAATAATAAAAGTATCTTGTTTTCATATGAAAACATATGAAATGTCATAAAATTGTCTTTCAAAATATCAAATTTTAAAATTCAAATTCTTGCTCGAGAATCTTTTCCCGTTGGCAGTGGAAGTAATGTATCTCTAGGTGGGGGTTGTCAAATATCAGGAGAACTAGATGTTCTAGGTTTCCTTGTTGATCTTCTCCATAAAGGTAGTGTTGTTTCCTTCAAAGGTGTTTCAGAGTCTCCTAATTCCTCTTGATTATAACCGCTGACAGCAGCACCCCACTTTGAAGAGAAATATGATGCCTTTTTCTATGTATATATAAAATTTCAAAATTACAAAAAGACAAATAATTGAAAAATATATATATATATATTTAAATATTGATTAAAATTTTACCGGAACCTGTTCTCTCATGGTTGCATTGTCCAGGATTGAGTGCCATGATGTTGGTACTGGAGTGTTCTGCAAATTGTAAAAAGATTCATAAAAAAAGCAATAATATAATTACATGTGCTAACTGTCGGTGAGGGTGAAGTGTGGGTTATCACGTTCTCTATTTCCAATCTGATTCGATGTGAGACATAGGTGGACCAGTCAAATTTCTAGTGTGAAAAACAACGGACCAAATACGCTAAGGCCCACATCAAAAAATTTGTTGGCCTTCCTTGTAGAACAAGTCTGGCAAGGAAGAATTTGCACCATGCCCGAAGAAATTTATTTTCAATCGCCAGTACGATCAAACCCCTTCTAGACTTGGTGGACATAACTACAAAAAAACAAAATTAGTAATACACCAATGACTAGAATTTAAATTCAATTAAATAAAAAATAGTTATACCTTGAAAAGATTCCAACTGCACATTAAAGTTGGTCTCCAGGTACAGTTTGTCCTCATTAGTTAATTGGTATTTGGAAGTGATAGGATCAACACCAGTGTGGGGCAATGTTGTCAATCTGGCGACATTTGTGGTTGTGAAAGAAAGAACGATGTTTTTGTTGTTGACGATAAGATTTCCCTTACCTAAATCTATATCATAAGTTGAAATGATCCTCTCCACCAATTTAATGTCCGTATCAAAATGGGGCATTGAAACAAGACCCCGAAGACCAGAGTCCGTGATCCAAGACATGTCGTAACTCGGTGTTGATAAAATTTCTAAAATCAAGGGGCAAACTAGGTTCTTATAATTAACTTTAAACATTCCAAGGGTTGTAGGGGATGCCATAGGGTGTACGGGTATGGATAAGAAGACACAAAGAATGGTACGTGATACTTGACAAAAAATGATTCAAAATGGAGGAAAAGGGTTAAAACTGGCTTAAAAATTATGGTAAAAGGTTAAAACTAAGATAAATCTTGAGGAAAAGGGTTAAGAATGTGTTAAAACAAGAGGAAAAAGGGTAAGAATACATTAAAAAGGGAATAAAATGATTAATACTGTGATAGAATAGACAAAAAATGACTAATAATCCCTTTATATAGAATTCTCTACATACAATCAGCTTCTGGATGGATGACACGTGGCCTTTGCATGTAATCGTTTCACAGAGGGTTGACACGTGGTCTCTGAATGTAATCATTTCATAGATGGTTGACACGTGGCACAGATGCAATGTTATACCTACAATCGATCGACATGTCTACAACTGATCGGTATGTTTACAACCAATCGATATATCTACAGTTGATCATCTTACCTATAGTTGATCAGTATACCTACAGCCAATCGGTATATCTGTAGAAAATGTATATTTTTGGAGTCGATCGGCATGTCTGCAACCAATCGGTATGTCAGCAGTCGATCGGCATGTCTGCAGTTGATCGCCATGGTTGCAACCGATCGACATGGAAACCCATGCATAGATATATACAACTATAATACAAATGACCATATTCACTTGAAATATAAAACCAATATTGCAAAATATAAGTGAAATTACTCACTTTTATACTACAACAAGAATGAATATGAAAAAACTAAAATTTAAACACATGCAACAATATGAAACAATATAGCATAATAAAAAAGACAAGACACATTTCTATACAACAACAAGAATTACTTTGAATAAACTAAAAATTCAAACTCATTTGAATATTGAAATATAAAAACAATATAGCAAAATCCACAAGACAAAACTCATTTTTATATCACAACATGAATAACATTGAATAACATGTAAATCTATACCTATGCATATATTCTTCGTAAATTCAAGCATACTTGAAAGTTGAAACACCATAATACTTCAGAGATGAAAATAACACACAATTATAATTGTAAATAGTGTAAAAATAAAATAATAAAAGCAAGTATCTTGTTTTCCAATGAAAACATATGAAATGTCTTAAAATTGTTTTTAAAATTTATTTTTTCCCCTCAGAATCTTTTCCCCCTTCCTCCACTAATTTTTCCTTCTCATTGGCTTCTGCAGTCTCCATAGCAATGACCCCTCCCTCATATTTCCCTTGTTCATCTCTTTTTTCCACATCCACTACTTCCATGATTACCACATCCTGCATTTCGACAGCTCTTTTCTTGGGCTGGGTAACAGTACTATCAATTACTCCAAAATTGACAAGGATCATCTCAACATTTTGCATTCCATCGAGAAGGGTTTTTTCTTCTTTGCCAACATCTTCAGATGTTGGTCCTTGAACTTATTTACCCTTCTCCTTAAGCAAAACATCAAGATCCAATCCATTGTGGATAATGATTTTCCACAAAATGTTATTTTGTTGAACTGATTCCTGTGCTCTTTTTTCATTGCCATGGAAACATTTAAGAACTCCTTTGCCATCCTGAGATAGTCTTGTAGGTTTTGAACATGCTTCTTGAGATTTTCATACTTTACCTGCAAAAGAGAAAAAATTTAATCAACATGAAAAGATAATTACATTTTAAAAAATGGAACAACAAATTTTTGAACACAAAAGCGATTGAGTCAAACCTCAGCGACATTCTTTCCAGCTACAGAAATAGCAACCTTTTTCTTATCATTTTCTCATTCATTGTAATAAGCTTGGGCCTCACCATTTATATTCTCATTATAAACTTTAAAATTTCATCTATGTATGATGTATTCAACTTAAACATGCCAGATTTTACTTATTGTAGCAGATCCTCCATCTTTTCTGGTTCATTTTCAACAATAGAAAATTTTCTCTTTTTGAAAAATTATTGTATCGGGCATTAATTTCCTTTATCAACACCTTAGCCCGATACTCCCATTTTTTATTTTTGTTATATCTGGAAGTAGCAAATATTTAATTGTAGATTCAACGTTATCAGAAACCAAATCTGTTTCTAAAAAAATTATTATATCATCCTCTTGTCGAGGATGAGCCTGACGGGTGCTTCTTTCCCTTAGAGGAGATTTTCTTGAACATTCTACACCTTCATTTACTTTATCTTGAACTAGTTCTGATAGTTTAAATTGAGTGTGTATGTTATCTTGCAAAAAGTAATCTTTATCAAGTGGAACATCAGCCAACTCTCTGAAATTTGTTGTGTTGCTTCTCTTTGTGGCCTAGATGGAAGAAAGTGTTTTCCAACTGGGAAGAATTGACCTCGCATTTGAGTTGGACATTGTGGAAGATGGGGCGGCATTTGTTGATTTTGTTGATGACATTGTTGCGAGGGACCTTAGAACATAAAAATAAAAATTAGTTAAAAATTTTGTGAAGGTAGAAAATAAAAACTAGTAATAAAATTACATTATGAAAATTGGTTGCAAACATTGTTATAACACTTACCGGAAGAAGAAAAAACATCTTGCATAGATGCTGTTGTAAATGGAATGTGGTCATGCTGTACATCTGAAAAAAAACAAAATTAATTAAAAATAGTAAAAATATTGTAAAAAAAAAAATTCGATAGTAATTAAAACTTACTCCCAGAAGATGAAACCTCATGCATAACTACGTCCGTTGGCAATGGATGTGTAGCAGCATGTGGAGATCATCGACAAATAGGAGAAATAGATCTTCTATGTTTCCTTGATGATATTTTCCTTATCAGTGGTGTTGCTTCCTCTGCAGGTGTTTCGGAGTCTCCTGATTCCTATGGATTATAACCTCTGACAGCAGCATCCCGCTTTGAAGAGGAAGAGGATGTCCTTTTTTGTGTTTGGTATAAAATGTCAAAATTACAAAAATACAAACAATGGAAAAATAATAAAAATTACTTAAATATTAAAAAAAATACCTAAACCTGTTGTTCTGTCATGGCTAAATTGACAAGGATTGAGTGCCAAGATGTTGGTACTGGAGTGTTCTGCAAATTATGAAAAGATTCATAAAAAAAAGCAATAATATAATTACATGTGCTAACTGTTGGTGAGGGTGAAGCATGGGTTTTCATGTTCTCTATTTTCAATCTGATCCGATTTGAGACATAGGTACACGAGTCAAATTTTTGGTGTCCTATACAATGGACCAAATACGCTAAGGCCCACATCAGAATTTATGTTGGACTTCCTTGCATAACAAGGCTAGCAAGGAAGAATTCGCAACATGCCTGAAGAAATTTATTTTCAATTTTCGGTACGGTAAATCCCCTTCTAGACTTGGTGGAATTAACTACAAAAAAACTAAAATTAATAATTATACGTTCAATCACTGATAAGAATTTAAAATCAATTAAATAAAAAAATAGTTATACCTTGAAAATATTCCAACTGCACTTTGAAGTTGGTCTCCAAGTAGAGTTTGTCGTCATTAGTTAACTGGTATTTGGAAGTGACAGGCTCAACACTAGCATGGGGCAATGTTGTCAATCTGGCGACATCAATGGCTAAGAAATAAAGAATGATGTTTTTGTTGTTGGTGACAAGATTTACCTTACCCGAATCTATATCATAAGTTGTAATGATCATATCCACTATTTTAACATCAATATCAAAATGGGGCATTGAAACAAGACCCCGAAGACCAAATTCCATGACCCAAGATATGTCGTAAACCAATGTTGATAAAATTTCTGAAATCAAGGGGCAAACCAAGTTCTTATAATTAACTTTAAACATTCTAGGGGTTGCAGGGGACACCATAGGGTGTACGGGTATGGATAAGAAGATACAATGGAAAAGGTTTCAAATAAGAGAAAAATGGTTAAAAACTTCTTAAAAATTAAGGTAAATTATAAAAACCAAGATAAAAGTGGAGGAAGAGGGTTCAGATCGCTTTAAAACGAGAGTAAAAGGTGTAAGAAAGCGTTAAAATGAGAGAAAAAGGGTTAAGAAAGAATTAAAACAAGAGAAAAAATGACTTTTATTTCCCTTTATGTAGACTTTTCTACATGTAATCATTTAATGTATGGATGACACGTGGCCTCTATATGCAATCATTTAATGGATGGATGACACATGGCATAGAGCATCGCTGCTATCAATGGGAACTTGATTGTTGTAGCACATCGAAATGGTTGCAACTGATCATCATGGTTACAACTAATCGTCATGGCTGCAATTGGTCGGCATGGCTACAACCGATTGACATGGTTGCTAATTTTAGCATGGCTATAACTGATTTGCATGGTTGCAATAGATCGTCATGGTTCCAACTGATCATCATGGCTACAACCGATTGACATGGTTGCATACAATCATCATGGCTACAATCGATCATCATGGCTACAACTGATCATCATGGTTACAACCAATCATCATGACTACAATCGATCAACATGGTTGCAACTGATCACCATGGTTGTACCCGATCATCATGTCTGTAACTGATAGATATGGTTGCAATCGATCGACATGGCTACAACCAATTGGTATAGCTATAACTGATCGACACGGTTGCAATCAATTGGAATAGTTGTAACCGATCGGTGTGGCTACAACTTATCATCATGGTTACAATCAATCATCATGGCTATAATGGATCAGCATATCTGCAATCGATCGACATTGCTGCAACTGATCATCATGGTTGCAATCGATCGTTATGACTGCAACCGATCATCATGGCTACAACCGATCTGTATGTTGTTAATCGATCGTCATGACTACAACCGATCGGCATTCTATTTGTCATCATGTCAGCCTAATGTCTTTCATATCGGCCTAAAGCTTTTAAGTATGCCGTACTTTTTTAGATTTTGCAAAACCGATATTCATGGCCCCAAAAACAAAAAAAATCACCACCATTTGAAAATTTTTGGAGAAAATTTATTGCAATTCGCCACGGTTTGAAAATTTTTGGAGAAAAATAATTGGAATTCGCCATGTATACTTCTCCATTTTTCATCGAGATTCCAAGATAATTCACCTTCAATTTATAAATAGATTTCGGGGCCGACCCCTTATGCATAACCATGTATCTTGGTAATAAAATATGTTGTATGAAGTAGATATGTTTGACAATGAGCAATTATTTGCATGGATTATTTGGTAATAAAATATGTTCTATAAGTAAATATGATAGAGAATGGGATTTCAATGAGTTTACACAAACTCTTATGACATGTTTGGGTTTCCTCATACTGAGTGGGGTTTGAACCTTGGACCTCTCAAAGAGAGGACAAAGCTCTCACCACCACAGTAAGCTTGTAACTATTAAAATTGAAGTCTAAATGGGTTTTATGAAGGGTCTCATCTATATATTGTACTAACCAAATCAACATATAGACTTAAAAATATGTTGTACAATGTAGATATAATTGAGAATATCTTGGTAATAAAATATGTTGTATGAAGTACATAAAATAGTAATAAAATATAGATTAAAATATGTTGTATGAAGTACATATCTTTGAGAATGAGCAATTATTTACATGGTTTATTTGATAATAATATATGTTTTATAAGTAAATATGATAGATAATGGGTAATTATTTGCATATACACATATTTAGTTTGTAATTGAAACTTTTTTCAATGAATTTACACAAGATTTTATAAAGGGGAAGATGTTTTAGCCCTAGGGAAGGGGAAAAATTTATTTTTACCCCTCTTTTGGGTGAAAAAACATGTTAAGAATATTTTGACCAAGTAGGAGTGAAAACAATGAAAAACCTCTAGCATTTTGTTTTTATTTGCATTTAATTTTAGAGGTGAAATCCTCTATAAATACTAAGTATTTTGATGTAATGAAAGAGGATAAACATTCTACCAAAAAACTCTTTGAGTTCTCTACATCAATCAAAATATCATTGGCTTCTGTTTCCTGGAGTAGTATTATGTGCTATCACTTTCTGCCTAGCATTTCTATTATATTCATTTACATTATTAGATAAGTTTAAATTTTACATCTAAATTTAATTCCTGAAAAATAGGTAAATACTAAAATGTTTATTAGAAGTTATATTTACATTTTGTGAATGCTTTTAATGCTTTACTTTATGTTACATGCTAATTACAGCTTGATCTAATTTTTAGTTGCTAGTTTATTCCCACCTTATGTTTTTGGCTCATAGCCATATTTCCCATTCCTTTCTATCATTTTCCATCTCTTTTCTGTCATCCTAATATTTAAACTAAATTATATTAGTGAGGGAACCAACCCTCTCTAGAGATTGTATCGAAGGACATCTCTCTCTTTCGACCTTTCAATGTTGGTTGGGTCTAAGATGCACAAGCAATTTTTACTTAGAAAAATTCATGACCAATATTTTTTGGCATGCCTAGTGGGACTCTAAAAATGTTACACTTTGAGTAGTATTAAGGTTTCATGTTCATCTTTTTACTATCTGACTAGAACATCTAGCGACTCAATTTTATCCAAAAGCCTCTGAACGTGAAGTGAGTGAAAGCTTTCTTCTTGATCACAAGATTGAAGACCAAACATTCTAGAGAACCCATTGCATTTTATGATCATGACACCCAAGTGCTATGAGAACATCCTAGGTTAGTCACTTTGACTATTCCATTAGTCACAACCTCTTCATAGGTGGTTGGTATGTTTTCTGTTCTTTTGGGTTGAGCTAGCACAACCACTAGTTTTCCTCCTCCCCAAGCATATACTCCAGTACAAATGGCTCAAAATTTGCCACCCCAACCACCAAGATAGTTCTTGATATGGAATCACTCTGGAGATTTGAATCTAGAAGCTTAGAACCCGATTCCACAAGCAAAATTGAAGGCTTTACCTACTTACGATGGTACGGGTAAGACAACTTATGAGCATGTTCAAGATGTGGTTTATTTTGTGACTGTTCATAGTATCACGAATGAGGATATTATGGTAATATTGCTCGTTCTCTATCATAGAGGTAATTTACTTTACTGATACTAATATTTACAACCAAACACTATTACCACCTGGGACCAGTTGGTTGAATTGTTGATAAAAGGTTTTAATGAACAAGCGGATATGTTCTCTCTGTTGCATCAATTTACCACCATTCAGAGGCATTCATAGGAGGAAATCATGGACTTCAACATCAGGTTCACTCAAACTTGGTAAAGATTTCTTGATGGTCTCTGATCAACTCCTGTGTAAGTTGTATTTTACTATCTCTAAGATTTCAACTTCAATATTAGTATGGTCATTTGACATTCCAATTCTAACATATTTCTTGATTTGTATTATACTGTGCAAAATGTTGAGTTTGATCTAATTACTATCGTTAACCTTCCACCAAAAATGGTGATTCCTATTTTTTCTGATCTCCCATAGTGTTTGTATGCTAATGCAACTTCTCAACCCTTTCCAATTTTCACCATGTATCCAATCACTTCATGGATTCTAAGTTCATCTCAAACCATGACAATAGTTTCTATCCTACAATTGCCTGCTCCAACCATTCCATAGTTACCCGCTTTGGTTCCATTCCCATTACTACAATCTCTGCCTATACCTCTTCCATTACCATCTCCTCCAACATCCTAAAATCATGATCCTCAAGATAAGTTGTTTAAGGAGATGTAGTCAATGAACTTAGCCATAAGAGCGATGAGCAATGATATCACGATGATTAATAAGAAATAAGTTAAAAGATATTTCTAGCCTAGGATATTCCAACCTATGTTGATCATTAGGGAGAAAGCAACTTCAACCAGTAAGGCATCTATAAAAAACTTGACCGTATTGGTGAACAAATAAGTTGGCTCATTGGAAAAAGCATACTAGTGCTCTACCTACAATGATCTGCATGGTGAGGAAACTTGCATGGTTCACCTGACCTACATGTAGACATTGGCAAAAAGTTATTTTGGTGGTCAAATCAACATGATTACAAAACTTGATCATAATTTCATGGTCCCTTCTTAAGAACAAGTTTCAGTTCTCACAAGAGCTAGAAGAAAACCTGTCACCATGGACCCAGCTAAAATGGAGCCCCTAAAGGTACCTATTGATCCAAAGGTGCAAAATGACAAAAAACAAGCACAAGCAAAAGCGCCTACCACAGTGCCAAAGCCAAAAGCATCTGTCCTATTAAAATATTTTTTGCCTCTATAAGTAAAATAAATATTGCAAGGATGCCACTTGCATTATCGGTGATATGACCCAGGTTCAATCCCCATGGTGGATATGTATATGTATAATAAGTATTTACTCAATAAATAAATATTGCAATAAAATGCTTCAACTTCAAAAGCAAAAGCTAAAATGGAGGAACAAGCCAAAAAAAAGCTCAAATATCCATCCTTGACTAAGCATCAGAGGGTAGAAACTACACAACAGTATCAGAGTAAATATGATACTACCAATAAAGGGGAAGAATCCAAAGCTTCTTCATACAACATCTTTGAAGAGTTGAAGAGGATTCTAGCCAAGGTGAGTCACTATGATGCTTTGCAATTGCTTGGACAAGTTGACTTGTTGCAAGAATCGCTGAAATTTGTGAAATATAAGGGGAAGAATCCAATTTATATGGTGTTAGCTCAAACACTAATGACTTCTACCACTAGAAAGAATAGACCATCCGCTTTCTACTTGTCTTTCAATATGGAAGGTTGTACTATGTACAATTTCATGATCGACTCTGGCGCTGCGATGATTTTCATGCCAAAGGTAGTTTGTGATGTTATGGGCATGGAATATACAAAAAGTAACCCTAGTATTTGGTAATTATATGGAACCCCTACAAGGCTAGTTGAGGTCATAAAATACATCCCCATTGTGTTGCATAAAATACCTCATATCACTATGATCCAGGAGTTGGTTGTGATTGATCTAGAATCATATTTTAGCATGTGCCTCTCATAGGAGTTCACTGCCAAGTTGGGAGGCTATCTTTCTCTAGACTATTTTCATCTAGATATTCCTATCAAAGGAAGGATAATTCATATCTATAATGAGAAGCCTTTAACTTATCACATAGATAATATTGAAGAAGAAGATAAACCCATGAATTTTGTCAACTTGATGACCAAATAATTGGAGGAATTGGATTTGATGGAAGAAGTTCTGGAAAAATTTTGGACAGAAAATGATTTTTCAATGTTAAATTTTAATGCCATGATGGATATTGAAATTGGCTATTACACCATTACTAAGCATAAAAAATGTAAATTGAAGGTGTTTGATAATCAATATCTTTCTCTGAATCAATTATGGAAGTTGTACTTCGATAGTGCAAGATGCAAGAATGGTGCAGGGGCTAGAATCATTCTCATTTCTCCTTCTAGCATACAAAATATGTACTCATAATGATTGACCTAAAATTGTACAAACAACGCTACTGAGTATGAAGCACTCTACTTGGGTCTAAAAAAAACAAATAAGCTTGAAATCAAACAACTACTTTTGGATATTCTAAGCTAATCGCTAACCAAGTAAGCATTAAGTGCATTTCCAAGAAGCACTACATGAAGGTATACTGCAAAACATTTTAGGACCTATTTGAGGCTTACACAACATTGAATATTCAAGCAATCTCATGGAATCTGAACAAACATGTCAATCTCTTGGCATCCCTTGGTGCTAATTTTTCTCTAGTTGAGCATGTGGTGAGAAAGCCCAAGACTGTGAGGTTAGTTTACAAACCTTCAATCCTTGATAAAAATATCTACTGGAAAGTGTTTGAAATTGATGATCAGATTGTAAATTTTCTAATAATATAAGCTAGTACTATAGAAGAAATAACACTTAATGAGGAAGAAGCTCAAGGATTGATCTAGATGAGGAATAATCATATCCCAAAAGGATTGATTATGCTTGAGAGTCTCTTTGATCAAAGCAATGGAGCATAAAAACATAATATTAAAGTGGATGATAAGGAATAAATTAAATTGCAGTTGGGTCCTAAGAAGTCAATCAAATTTAGCACCGATTGCACTCCAAAGGATCTTGATCAAATCAAGGAATTGTGCCATGAGTACCTAGACATTGTCACTTGGAGATACCATGATTTGAAAGGCTACAATAAAGATTTGATCCATCATACTATTGATTTGTATGAAGGAGTGAAACCCTTTAGGAAAAAGCAGAGGCTAATCAATGCCATGATTGAAACCTTGATAAAATGAGAGCTTCTCAAGATGCTGAAAACCAAGATCATTTAACCAATTAAGCATTCTACTTAGGTAACAAATATGGTCCCTGTGTGAAAGAAGAATGGAGATATTTTTTTGTGTATGGATTTTCAAAATTTGAATCAAGCATGTCTGAAGGATCATTATCCTTTACCTTAGATTGATCATATTCTTCATGTAGTTTCTAGTGCTCAGATATTTTCTCTATTGGATGGATTCTCTGGCTATAACAAAATCTAGATCAAGGAGGAAGACCTATATAAAACAGTGTTCACCACAAAGTGGGGAACTTTTTCTTATCAGCGAATGTCATTTGGTCTCTCAAACACTCGAGAAATATTTCAAAGAGCGATGGATGTAGCTTTTGGTGAGTTGTTAAATCATGTTATTGTGATTTATTTAGATGATATGGATATCTTCTCTCACAATGTGGACGAGCATAGTTTACATTTAAGGTAAGTGTTTGAGAAATACCAAGAGTTCAGAATATTCATCAACCCAAAGAAGTATATCTTCACGGTAAAATAAGGAAATCTCCTGGGCCATGTTATTTCAAAGAGAGGTTTGTCTATTGATCTAGATAGATCTGAAGCCCTTCTAAATCTTCTATTGTTAGCCAATAATAAGGATTTGCAATCATTCTTTGGGTAGATCAACTTTGTTTGAAATTTTGTTGTAGTTTTCACCCAAGTGGTAAAGTCGATGATTGAGCTTTTAAAGAAAAATTTTGAGTTCAATTTGACTGAGTAGAGGAAGAAATAATTCAAGTATCAAAGAAATAATTGCTCAAATCCTGATCCTCATAAACCTTTATTATTCAAAATATTTTATCCTGTATGTTGTTGGTGAACATGAGAGTTATGCAATGGTGCTTACGTAGAAGGGAGATGATGGAGATGAGTGACCAATTGCTTTTTTAATTCATTTTATCTAACCACATGAAGAGAAATATAATTTCATTGAGAAATAAGTATATGTGATGATGAAATCCTTGAAGAAATTTTGGTATTTTTTTCCTAGAGTAAGATAATTTTTTTATGTTTTTCATCTAGATGTTCGAAATTGCATCATTCAGGGACAGCTTGGAGACAAGAGAGCTTGTTGGGTTTCCAAAAATTAGGAGTATGATATAGAAATTCGATTGACCAATATGGTATGAGGTTGAGAACTATTTTAGGAGCTTGCAAAGAATATTTCTTACAAATCTATGGTTTACCAATTAGAGGATTCAGTAAGATAAATTAATTTTGCTAATTGCTTTGTAGGTGATAGTTATTGGATAGAGGACTTTGTTGAATATTTCCATTCAATAAGGTGTCCTTCACATATTAATCCCTCACAAATAAGGAGATTCAAAATTCAGGCCCTTTGGTACGTAATGCTACCAAATGGTCTATTCCATAGAAACATTTATGGAGTTCTTCTCAGGTGCATCCAAGAATGAGAGAAACAAAAAATCCTAGAGGAGTTTCACTCTGTTTTTTTAGGAGTCAATTATGTAGGGAGATCCATGGCATTGAATATCATCAAAGCATATTATTTCTGACCTACTCTCTTCACAGATGCTTTCAAAGTTAGTCATAGTTGCGATAAATGCCAAAGATATGTTGGTAGAAGCATGAATGAATCATTTTCCCTTAATTTGATTCAATTTGAAGTGTCATTCCAATAATGGAACTTAGATCTTATTTGAGTAATTGATCCCAATTCTTCTATAAAATACAAATACATCCCGACTACAACTGACTATTTTACTCGATGGGTTGAAGCAATCCTAACCAAGAATGTGGATCAGGTAATAATTATCTCTTTCCATGAGGGATTAATCACTCATTTTGGCATACCAGATGCAATCATAACAGATAATGGAACTTCCTTCATTGGTACTAGGATCAACAAATTTGTAATCAAGTACATGATTTATTTAAAGACATCATCAAACTACTATCTATAGGGAAACAAATTGGTTGAGTCTGCAAACAAGAATTTACTCAAGGTTGTGAAAAGGACTCTAGGAGATAATAAGAACAGTTGGCACTTGTTCCTGAACTAAGCATTATGTATCGATTGCATATTAGTGAAAAATTCATCAAGACGTCCCCTTATTTCTTGGTATACGGTAAAGAAACAGTCTTTTCCATTCATATTGAATTGTTGGACCTTCAATCATGGCACTTATTGGATGGTGAAAATGATGAATCTAATCCCATGAGCACAAGGTTGGCTCAACTTTTACAACTGGAGGAAGAAAAGGAGAAATCATAAAATACCTTCATGGAACATGCCTAGATAACACAAAAATGGTTTGGCAAGAAAACTTTCGAAAAATTCATTTGAGGTAGGTAATCTAGTGCTAAAATGGAATGAGAACAAGGCTAACCTTACAAGCATCACAAGTTCGAAGTGATATGAGAGGGCCCATTCTAGATTTTAGGTGTGAATCAGGTCAACTCATTTTATTTGAAGGATTTATATGGCCATGTGTTGCCAATACATTAAATGGTCTTCATTTGAAGTCCTACCATCAGTGATAAAATTTTGATCAAGTATGTATATAAGTACATAATTTTTCTCTTTTATTTTATTTTGAGTCAAGTATTTTTAAAATAATAAATAATAATAAATAAAAGGTAATGTAGTCTCACCGGGGAGATTAATTTCACCCCAAAACACTTCACCACCAACAAAAAATTGTTTTTGCCCCAAAAATGTTTTAAATTATATTTTTAGCTTAATTTGGGGTGAAGACATTGAAAGCAAGTTGTTTTTCATGGATAATTTATTAAAAGCGTCAGTTTGATTTTTCATTTAAAAGCGCCCCTATTTTTAATTGCCAAAAAAGGAGATAAAAAAAAGGAATAAGAGAAAAGAAAAAACTCAAAGCAAAATTAAAAGATAAAGACTTTTATTTTCACCCGTAAAAATAAAATTCACCATATTTTCTATATTTTGGGGTGAAATATTTATTAATTTCCCCAAAGATGTTTTCGAAGTGAAACTGCAAGAAAAGATTAAAAAATCACATGCTTTTTCAATAGCTCCAAGTAGCAAGAGTAATTTTGATAGGGAAGGGGGTGAAATTAATTTTGCTTCACTTTTTTAGCAAAGCACACTCAGTTAAAGCTTGCTTTTTAGCAATAATTATTTTTGGGGCAAAATAAAAAATATATATATTTTAAAAGGGACTACCAAGCATGTAAAAGCAATCAAGGAAGAGTATTTTTGGAGAACCATATGAATGAAGCTACTAGTTACATGAGTAGTTTCACCTAGTTGATGTTTTCAATGAAACAAGTGTGCCCAATTGACGTTGTTTGATTTACAGTAGTTAAATACAGAGCAGAATTTAGTTGAATGCATGAAATTGAGGTAATTTCATTGATGAAATCCTCAGAAGATATTTTTTGTGGTTTAATGCAATGAAATTAATAGTTTTCACCCTCTAAGAGCACCCATAACTCACACATGGCATTTATCATTCTTGAAGTGAGCTGTTAAATAGCCAAATTATGCCATTCAAGTTAAAAGATGGCCAAAAATCGAGTTTAAGGAATATTTATAATGTAAGGGAGTTAATGGCAATTAAGTTAACATGAAAAAACATGTCGAAATATTTACAATGCAAGGGCATGAATGACATTCAATTGGGTAGTTGGAAGCAAAATTTTTATATATGACGTACTAGAAGCTTACAATTTTAAAAAGGATTGAGATTATTTTTTTGGAACATTGCCAGATTATCCTTCAGTTGCCCTGAATTGTTGCTTTGTTGTAGGATTATCATATTGTTGCAGTAAAACTGATTGTACAAAGATGGAAAAGAAATATACTAAGCCAAAGAAAGCACAAGAAGGTAAAAAAGCTAAAAAAATCTAAGAGAAATAGATCTTTAACCATATTAAGATGTGCTGGATTAGATTGAAGAATGTGCTATTTCGAACAAGGGCAAGGAAAAATTATGCCAGGATGTGGAAGCTATTTTCGGGCAAGGCTTGATGACAAAAATCCTATTAACTATTGCCTATCATGCATAGCTTTCCTAGTACCTATGTACACCTATTCATACTTGTCTCGAGCTGGTGATGGTGATTTTGAAGTTTTACAATCCTACCACAAGGGTAGTTTGGAATATGAAGGGAGAAAAAATGTTCACCATTTCTACTAGCATAGTTAGAGAAGCATTTTCATGTGGTTTGAAGCCTTATTCAGACATTATGTTTAAAAAAATAAATCTTAAACAGCAAGAAGAGAGGCACCAATAGATTGAGATGTTGCACCAGTTTTGAAGAACACAAGCTTATACTAAGAGAGGGGTGAACAGTATAAGACAAATTTTTACTTTTATTTCTCAAATAATGTTATCCAATATCTCAATGATAATATCAATAGCAGTAATCAAAGCAATGCACAAAGCATAACACATAATAGAGATACCATTTAACATGGTTCACCCAATGTGGGCTACTCCACAGAGAAAATATTTTCTCAACAAATCTCTTGGGAATCCTTACCTATTACAACATTTATGGACCTCTATCCAAAGGAGACACCAATCTCCTAATCAATTTTTTGGACACCAATCCACAGGATAACTCTTTCTCCTTTGCTGGTTTGTGGATATCTATCCACAGGAGAACTCCTTCTCCTCTACTTTGGTTTGTGATCTTCTATAAGACTACTACCTCCACTGCACTAGCTTGTAGATCTCTCTCCACTGAAGACCTCTATCCTCACTCATAAGACCTTTTTCCTCGCTACCTTGGCTAATGAATCTCTATCTATTAGAGACTATTGTCCTCTAATCTATCACCTCCAAAGATTTATCTAAGCTCTACTCAATGTCTATCTCAAATCTACACTAAAAATTATCCTTCAGTCTCGCATAAATCTGCTCACAAGTCTATATTTGGTCTTGTCCAAATATGCCCTCAAATATGCACCAAACTCTATTCTCAAATCTATCCTCAAGCCTTAACACAAATCTTGATCCAATCACAAGTCCACTCTACTAGATCTACCCCATGCCTTAACTCAAAGCTTGAACAAATCAATCAATCAACTCTGCTCTCAAGTCTTCTCAAAGACTTACCTCAAATCTATCCACAAGTCCTCTCAAGAAATTACTCAATCTGCTCTCAAGTCTTCACTAATACTTACCTCAAATCTGCTCAAAAAGTCCTTCCTAGAGCTTGTCTAGCCTACTCAACAAGTCTTCCCTAAACTTACCTAATTTTCTCAACAAGTCTTCACCAAGACTTACCTAAAATCTGTTCAATAAGTCTTCACCGAGAGTTACCTCAAATCTGCTCAACAAGTCCTTCCTATAATTTGTCCAATATTCTCAAAATGTCTTCCCTAGACTTACCTCTAATCGTCTTGTAAGCTTCCACAAAAGCTCACGTAAATTTGTCCTTAAGCTTTCACAAAAGCTTACTCAACTCTGTCGTTAAGTCCCCTCTAGGACTTACTCAAATCTAATCATAAGCTTTCACAAAAGCTTACTCAAACAACTACAATACTTGTATATAAAACTCAACTTAATCTCTTTCAGAAAACCTCTTCAATCACAATAACAAGTTTCACTCAAAATCTTGTTTAACCATAGAAATATATAGAGAATGGTAAGAGACTCAATATGTTTCACAATAACAAATCACTCTATCACTTTCAAACTCACTTTCAAATCAATTTAGAGTAAAAGATAATTTGTTTCAGAAAACTTGAACTATCACTCCAATGCATTTACTCAATAATGTTCAACCAAATTTCACTCAACCATTCACTCAGTGAAACACAACTTTCTTACAAAACTTAATCAAGTATTTCACTATACTCTTAATAACTCACACTATTAAACTCAAATCTTGACTCAAGATAATTTTAATTTCATATAACAATGATACTCATATTCTTTCACAAATCCTCACTCAAGATAGTTCTCAATCTCACATAACAATGATACTCATGATCTTTCATAAACCCTAGTTCAAGATAGTTTTCAATATCACATAACAATGATACTCATGATCTTTCACAAACCCTAGTTCAAGATAGTTCCCAAATTCACATAGCAATGTTACTCATGACCTTTCACAAACCCTAGTTCAAGATAGTTCTCAACTTCATATAATAATGATACTCATGATCTTTCAACATCCACAAATCATGCACATGAAAACTCACTCAATATTTCCAACGATGCTTATCAAATAATCCTTTTCACTCCACATTTGCATTTTGAAATATTTAATCTAACAAGATTTCACTCATAAGGAAGATCTTTCCATACCTTTTGTTTTGATGAAAATATGTCTTCAAAACCTGTCTCAATCACAATAAAATCCTCTTTGCTAATTCTAAGGTTAGATAGCAACAACCTATCTCAAAATCTCCAAAAAATTATTCTCCCCAATAATTAATTCACCATGCAAAAAATACCAAATCTCAAGTACACCTTATAATCTCCAAACCTTTTAAAAAATAATTAGCAAATATTTAGATAACTCACTTTCACTATAATTTCCTTTATGCACCTCATTTTTCTTCTCAAAAACAATTATCACAATGTAGCTTTATTTGAAAATACAAAATACAATTTTCCTTGTATACCTTATCACTCCTACCTTATAAAATAAATTCTAACCACCAAAAATTAAAAAAATATATTTTAAATTTCCTTATAGCTTATATCTCCCTATCTCTCACCCAAGGTGCTATATAAAATATCACATGGCCTTTATAACATATGCACTTCCCAAACCTTGGCACAATTAAAAAATAAACAAAAATAATGCGCTTACCTCATACACCTTTGGCCCACATTCCAAAACACTAGTGCATGCCTTGGCTGTGCTTCGAACCCACAACCAACTATCGCTATGATACTCTAGCCAAGAGCTAGGTAGAAATTAGGCCACATGCCCACACAAGCACCTTAACTCGCGTTCTCTCTCTTATTGCCTCCACAAATTTTAGTGATCAAAAAATAGAACTACCTCCTTCACAAAACATTCGTGCAGGGATTCAAAACCCCAACCTCTGCCTTGTGAGTGACTTAGCAATCCCTTGGCCACCGTTTGTGCTACCTAGAATTATGAAATGATTTGGCTGCACCACATGCACTTCTACAATTATCTACCTTCCAATGCTTTTGAAAATGCGAAAACCTCTTATAACACACAAAGCAGTGCACGATTTTCTTGCATAGCCTTTGTTAATCGAATGCATGGATGGGAAAAATAAAAATTATTTCCCCTTTAAATACACCTTGTCCTTTTGCACTTGACGTCGGCCCAAATTCAAATTTCAAAATTTGAATTATAAATTTAATTTTTAACCTTTTAACTTTGGCACCCATAGTTATTTAAATTAAAATTTTAACCTATAGGTTAAAATATTTTAATTTATATTAAATCCTTTGCAAACTGCTCAATGGTTCTTTTCGAGGAAAAATTATTTTTAATAATTTCTTGGACCTTGTTTTCTTCACCTCATCCTTTTGCCCAAAATATTATAATATTATTATTTTATTTTAAACTTGTTTCTCCTTCCTTGGGTCTTCAATATTTTAGGCCTCTTTAGGCATATAATATTAAAAATAAATATTATATCCTATTCCTTTTAAACACTTCATTGCCTCTTGGAAAAACCACCTGATGACATTAATGATGATGAAACTAAAACAACAATCTCTTGAAATCAATGACAACAAAACTTGCTCAAATTTCCAACAAGTTCATGGAGAATCATCTGATAAAGGCACCCCAGTTTGGAGAGTTGTTCACTTTACCAAAGCCTTTGATAGAATTTAAAAGTCCATACATGTTTTCCATTTTGGCCTGAGTGTCCAGTCTTCCTATCGATTCCACAGTGTATAAATGGCAAGCGATGCTTGTACAATGTATTTCACAAGTGGAATTTTATGCCCCAATAGCAATGCAAGTGAGAACAAATCCAATTTTCTTCAATTGGATAAATTACATGGCCCGAGCAATGCATACCCAATTAGAGAAGATACAAAGTGATCATATCTTGAAGGTACATTTTCTCTACCCTCATCATCGGCTCAAAAGGTATCAGATCCTGAAGGTACATTTTATCTACCTTCTTTATCTTATCTTAAGTATTTGGTGATTTTTGCACCTCATTTTGTAGTTATCTCTTCCATCTCACCTCCATTCGGTATATCCTTCACTTCCATTTTGTGTCCCCCTTTCCAATCACCAGTCACTAATGCTCCCTCTTCTTCTATTTCCACTTCCACTAATTCTCTTTCTTTTAGTTCTTATGCATCCATGCCCAATCTATTTTTGCTCCCTTCATCCTCCATTCCAATAATTTCTACCATAGCTATAAGTACACAAGATCCTCCTTGAGTAAGTGTAACTATAGTTGAACCCCTCACTTCCATTCCCTTAAGTACTCTTGTTCCACAAATCGTTCCTATTTCTAATTTCCTTCCCAATCCAAAATCTTACCAGGCTCATTTTTTTCCTGCTCCATTTATTGAGTTACAAGTGTTGCCAGAGCCAGATATGGATATTGTGCCAAAATATCTTGTTGCAACAAAATTAAGTTGAGCCCACCAAAGTCATCATAGTGGCTAAAATATCATAGGTGAAATGAATCTCAAGCTTCAGTAAAGATATTGAAGAAGGTCACTTTTTATCCCAAAGCTATGGATTCCCACACCATAAATATGATCCCCATGTCCAAAAACCTCAAGGAGAAATGGCCCCAAGTGATTACACTTGTGAAGTCAATATAGAGTACCTGAAAAATATCGATACTACAAAGAATATGAGGAATATACAGATGGATATGAGCTCTCTTTACCTGCACAGTGAGCATTACAAGAAAAGCTTTTTTGAGGATGAGGTGAATATTGTTGACTTCAACGAAGCTCTAGCCAAAAATAGAATGTAACTAGAAACAAAAAAATCATAGGTATAGCATTAATAGTTAAAAGCGGTAGAGTTGGATAATATAGCCAATGGATACCAGATAGCATGGGTCAAACCAAAGAAGCAAGTGCAAGCATTGACCACACAACTTGAAGCTTTACAAAAATAGCTAGCCAAAAAAACCACATAGTTAGTGGGCTTCTCCAAGTAAAAAATTAAAGAAACGCACTTCTATTTAACTAAAGATTGTATGAAATTGGTTGTAGACATGCTCAAAGTTCTATTGTACATACATGAGGCTCGGATAATAATTTTCATTGGCGATTGGACCTTGGAGTATGTCGAGGAGTAGCTAGAACCCAAGTTGGAGATGGCACTAAAGATTCAAGTGTTAGCTCAATCTGAATTTCAAGTTAAGACATTGAGTGGGATAGATCGAGCTTGGTCCAATACTAAGATTATGTTACATAGCTACTTTTCCAAGTTGGATCTGGTTAGAGAGGGCCAAAATATAGTTACTATGTTTGGATAGGAATTTTATGTTTCACTTGTTTATTTTTAGGCTCTAGTTGATGTCAAGTTTTTGAGCTTCACTAATGATCAAGGGGAGTTTTTACAAACAAATAATTGGAGGTGTCCTGGAAATTTTTTACCAAAGATACTTCAAATATCGATAGCTAGGAGGAGCCAATCATGGAGGAACAAGTACTTCCATGCATGGAGAGGCTCACCTACATTGAATCATCTCTATTTGAGCTTAGTCAGAGAGCTAATTGCATCAGCCTAAACCACGTCAAGACATTGCACTTTATCATTGATTCACTCCAATATCCTTTGAAGCATGATGAAGAGTACTAGGCTGAGGTGGTTGTAGTATATAAAACTACAAGTATAAGTCTCACCAAGCAAGAAGCATGAGAATGGGCAGAAGTAGAGCAAAAGAGGTTGCAGAAGAGCTGGAGAAATGGGCATAGGAGGAAATTAAAAAGGATGCTTTTGAATCACATGTACCACCTTATGCAGCTAGCGGTGATGACAGTTGAGCCCAATGGATGAAGTCCTAGGATCAATTACATCCATACAAGTTGAATACCCCGAGAGCTACCAAAAGTGTTGGTAGTTTTTCCATACTAAATTTTAATTGTAAAAATTCAAATAATATAAGATGAATGATGTAGTTGTTTTGATATTTTGTCTTTACTATTTTAATGTAAATTTTTTGTTTCCCTCCTTTGAGTGATTTTGCTAAATAAATAATTTTGATTTTATCCCTAGAAATATACAAGTTTTTAACGGTAAACATTAATGCAAATTATGGGTAAAATATAAAGGGGAATACATTTTCATCCTAGGTAAGGGACAAAAATCATTTTTACCCCTATTTTGGGTAAAAAACCATGTTAAGAAGATTCTACCCAATTGGGAGTGAAAACAATGGAAATCGCTCAATTTAAAACGAAGGCAAGATTTTACAAAGTGGAAAAGGTACTCGTTTTCACCCTTTTGTGGGAGTGAATTACTATTTTAATTAATTTCAGGGTGAAACTAATGTATGGGAACTAGTCCAAGTCAAATTCACCCCAAGGGAGGGGAAAAATTAATTTTTGCCCTTCTTTAGGGCAAATTTCTAAATGGAGATGTTCCAAAGCAAAAATCAAGCAAAACATGACTTGTGAAGTCAAAGTCAAATTTGACCTAGAGGGGGGTGAAAATAATTTTTGCCCTTCTTTTGGGAAAAATCCAAGTTGATGATGTTTTTTAGAGTGTAAATGATAAAGTGACATCATTCGGGTAAAGGTTACTCTAGTAAATGTCAAACCAAATTTAAAGAAGGTGCCTACCAAGGTAATTTTGCTAGAAATATTGATTTTACCTAGTTTGGAGTGAAAGTCTAGAAACAACATTTTTATACGACGGTCAAAGTCAAAGTCACCCCAGGTAGGGGGTAAAAATCATTTCACCCCTCTTGATGGCGAAATAAATCATTTTCTCCCAGTTTCTTGCATAAGTCATTTCCATTCCATTTTTTGGTAAAATTCTCTATTTTTTGGATGAAATTAATTAGGTGAATAACAAAAGCATATTGATGGGTGAAAAAACCAAATTACCCAGGCGAAATCAATTATTGTCCCTTCCTTTTAGTAAATTTTTATTTCGAAGGTGCCACTGTTGCTGAAATATTTTGGTAAATATGAGAGACTGATGGAATTTAATTCTTGGAGCAATGAAATTGATATTTCAAGAATTTTGGTTGAAGAAATACCAATATTAAATGCTACATCCCAGATTTTGATGCGATCCTATTAATTTTCAAGGTGCCCTCCACTATTTTCATTCCTTTTAAAAATAAAGTCTCTCCTGGCGAAGATAAGATTCTGAGGTGCAAAGTGATGAAATGGTGTCCATAATTTAATATCCAAGCTCCTGATTATTATGTGATATTGTTGAGTTTCGATGCACCAATGTCTAGAACATTTTTCCTATCATCCATCTCTTCTGATTTCCCAGGTGCACTCCATGAAAATGGGATTGTTGCTTCTTGAAGAATGTTTTGATATGAGCATTATCATTATCGAGGAGAGAATTGCTCTTGCTAGTATTTGATTAGCTAGCATTTTGTTTTTATTTACATTTAATTTTAGAGGTGAAATCCTCTATAAATACTAAGCATTTTTATGTAATGAAAGAGGATAGACATTCTACCAAAAAACTCTTTGAGTTCTCTGCATCAATCAAAATATCATTGGCTTCTATTTCCTGGAGCAGTGTTGTGTGCTATCACTTTCTACCTAGCATTTCTGTTATATTCATTTCCATTATTAGATAAGTTTAAATTTTGCATCTAAATTTAAGTCCTAATAAAGAGGTGAATACTGAAATGTTTATTGGAAGTTATATTTACAGTTTATGAATGGTTTTGATGCTTTACTTTCTGTTACATGCTAATGAAAGCTTGATCTGATTTTTAGATTTTAGTTTATCCCCACCTTACGTTTATGGATCATAGCCATATTTTCCATTTCTTTCTATCATTTCCCATCTCTTTCCTATTACCCTAAGCTTTAAACCAAATTAGATTAGTAAGGGAACCAACCCTCTCTGGAGATTTGTCTGAAGGACATCTCTCTCCTTCGGCCTTTCAATGTTGGTCGAGGTAGGGTGCACAAGCATTTTGTACTTAGGCAGATTCGTGACCAACACACCCAAGCTACATTTTGAACCTTGGACATTCTGAAGAAGAGCCCTGAACCATTGAATTTTTTCCCTTGGGACAATAATTTTTTTTTGTTATAGATGGGAATCAACAATGGTCTTCATCTTATTATCCATCCATGTGGGAATATTTTATATTTATTTTATTTTAATAGTTGTAATTTAAATAATTTTTTTTAATATGGTATAGCATTTGCTTTATTGTTTTAACATTATCAACTAAGTTTATCTGATTTTCTACTAAGTCAACTTGCCAAAATTCCTTGTATAAAAGTAAACATATAAATGAGCTTAAAGTATTTAAATTTTTATTTCTATTCTATTGCATCCCCAAAGTACAATTTTTATAATCAATTATTGACCTCTTCCATATATCTCTCACTAATGATATCCCATCTCACTTTCTTCTTCTTCTATATATATCTCACTAGATTTGGCATATCAATTCATTTTCATCCTTTATTTCTATTGTATTCAATATATGAGGTTGAGAACCATCTTTATCTTCACTTGATTGGGATAAATAGTCATGTACCCTTCATGTTAATAATTCCAATCATAGAATTTTCTTAACCATATTATTTCTAACAATATTGGGTATGCCACTAAACCATCTTCTTTGACGGGGTATGATTAAGATCAAAATATTGTTTTTCCAGGTATATCCAACTAGTGGGATCTTCTTCCTATAACTTATAAAAATTCAAATATTGGTGTAAATTATTGATTCAAATGAATATGCTTACTCTATCACTTGCTTGATATATTTGTTTATAAACATTCTTTGTCCAAGGATATTTTCCATTAATTATAGACCCATGGAAGTTAGATATTACATGGATGTATAATTCTAGATGAACACATGGAAACAATTTCTAGAAATATATATTTTAGACTCTTCCTTTTATGTCAATAATTATAGATTTATTTTTATATTTTATTGGAATCTTCTTGTGAGATTTGATTATTACATGAAATAGTTAAAATTTCATAGGTTTCTAGATATTTTCCTCTTAGACTTTATAGCGGTATCTTAATAATTATGTAATACTTCCAAAATTATTTTAGACTATTTGACTTATACACATTTTTTGTAGGTTCTATATTAAATTATCATACACTAATTTATTTTTATTAAATATTAAGACAATTGACCTTTGACAAAGGTAATATACCATAACAGTCACACTTTAATTTTTACTATTTATTTTTATTTTTCACTATGACATATCTTAATATTCAGATTCTTATTATATTTCTTCCATATAAACATCAAGTTTATAAAACCATTATTTCTCGATCATCATTTCAATATTTTTAGTGAAACTACTATGCCCCAATTGACTTGAACAATGCTATCAATCTATATTTTTCTCTAATAAGACATCTAATTGGATTCTATACATACTTGTTACTCTGCTATATATACAACTAGTAAAACAACATATTATCTTGATATATCTCCTCATAATTTCTATCTACTATGCCCTAGAGGATGTAATAACTTGATTTTATCATTGTTAACTAATTTTTAATGGGAATTCTATTTGTGTTACTATGCACAACAACTATCCATTAGGAGCCCATATATAGTGGTAGTAATTTTTTATATTTTCTACTTTTATGATGACTATTGTATTCCATCATCAATTAATTAACAATTTCTAGATATTTTGGACTCTTCATTTTATGTCAAAAAATGTAGATTTATTTTTATCTTTTCTTAGAATATTCTTGTGATATTTGATGATTACATGAGATAAGGGCTCTGCAGGTAACTTCCTTTGGAAGTCCTATTCCTATTTCCTGCATCCCTTCCTCGACCTTGTCCCAGGTCCCTGATAATTTCCTAGCTTCCTTGAAACCTCCTTTTCCCATCCTATTTGGCTAGAAGGTGTTGCAGATGATATCCTTTGGGGGGGAGATCATTGTTCCATTGTTCTACCCCTTTCCTTACCCTGTGGTGGGAAAACTTGTGTTCCATTATGCTCCATTGTCCTTCCTTTGGTGTTTGGGTTCTGGGATGGGTTTAGGTTTTCCTTGGGACTTTTCTTGGGTTTTTTGGATCTTTTAGGGTTTTCCTTGAAATTTCCTTTTTTCTCAGGTTGTTTTTGGAAGTCTTCTTCACAATAGTTCTTAGGGGGATCTTCAGTTGTGGTTTGTTGGGTCTGAGGATTTTGGCTTCATGAGCAGTTTTGCACAACATCCTTTTGGTTTGAGAGGGCCATGCACTTTATACTGTGACTCTGCTCTTTGGGTTTGAAGTGGTGGTTCTTGCAGGATTTCAACTCCTTTCATGGCTTTCATGAGGGCCTCTATTTTTCTTGTTGTTGAATCCTTTCAGGACTTCCTCTTCTATGACCTTGAAGTTGTTCATTGGCGAGTCTGAGAAATTCTAGCTTCATGAGCCATTTTGCACAGCATCCTTTTGGTTTTTATGGGGATCATGTGCTTTCTACTGTGACTTTGCTCTTTGGGTTCGTCATGGTGTTTCCTACAGGTTTTCAGTTCCTTTTGTGGCTTCTGGGATGGCCTCTACTTTTCTTGTTGTTGATTCCTTGTAGGATTTCCTTTGTTGCATCCTTGAAGTTGTGGTGTTAAAGGCTGTCTAGGATGCCTGGCTATTTCCTTTCATTTTGAGCTCTAATGTCTACAGTAGTGCCTCCTCATGACTCCTTTTTGGATTCCTATGGTACTTTCCCATATTTTCCTTCAGATGTGTTGTTCCACTATTTTTGTTCCCTCCTTTGGGTTGTTTCTTGAAGACTTCCTTTTTCTACTTGAGGACTTCGTAGCCTGGGAATCCTAATCCACTACTGCACCATCCTTCAGTCTATTATTCCATTGCATGAGGATTTCATAGCCTACAAAGTTCCGCTTGATGCTGCTTTATTTTTCAGACATTCAGGGAGTGGTTTTTCCAATTTCATAATTTTCATCATCCCTGTGTGATTCTCATCCCTATTTTGGTGGGATTCATAGTTTTTCTGATCCACTGCTCCACCCTTTTGTTCAGGGTGGTTTTTCATATTCATTTTGGTTTTCCCCTACGTGGGAAGTAGTTTTTTCTCGGGTCTTGGTTTCCCAAGGGTGGTTTCTAGTTTTCCCACCCTTGGGAGGATTCAAATTTTAAATTATGGCACTTGTCCTTTTCCTATCTTTGGAAATTTTTAAATGTTTGGTTGGCAGAATGGGCAGTTTAGTGCTTTTCCCCGTCATTGAAAAGCTTCAAATTTCATGTTTAGCACCTAAAGTTTCAAATGTGTTTTTCTAGAGGGTTTTCCTTTCCTACATGATTTTCCTCTGCAGGTTTCCTTGCTTCCATCCTTTTCCTGCTTCCTTTGCACCTTCCTTTGTGTTTTCCTGCATTGGATCCTCTGGCACTTTCCTTCCTTTGTTCCTTTTAGTTTTCCTCAAATTTGTCCTGTTGTCCTTCCTTGGACGTCTTCCTTTTGTTGTATTCAAGTTTCATTGTAATCAGGTTTTGGGATCCTTGATAAAAACCCACTTTTAATCTACCAAAAAAAACATGAGATAGTTAAAATATCATAGGTTTCTAGAGATATTTCTCTTAGATTTTATCATGATATATTAGTACTTATGTAATACTTCAAAAAGTATTTTAGATTATTTGACTTCTACACATTTTCTATAGATTCTATATTATATTGTCAAACACTAATTTATTTTTATTATATATTAAGACAATTGACCTTTGGCAAAAATAATCTACCATAATAGTCACACTTTAAATTTTACTATTTATTTTTACTTTTCACTATAACATATCCTAATCTTCATATTATTATTATATTCCTTCCATATAAACATCAATTTTATAAAACCATTATTTCTTGATCATCATTTCAATATTTTTAGTCAAGTATTCAAGAGTCGCCTTTTTAATGTTATATTATGGAGACAAAGCTCCATGTATTGTAACTAAATATTCATAAGAATATATTAGAACTTGTATATAATTTTGAGCAATTATATTGTAAGTTTTCTTATGCATATTGTTATTGATATTTGGCCTATTAATCTATGTTATTATTATTTCATGAATGTTATATTCATTGATATTGGCCATTTATATTAATTGCTCTAATATTTAAGTTTACTCAAGATATATTGGGACCTATGTTTAATTTATCTAACAAGCCATCAGTGGTATCATAGCTACCTTTGAGTACATCCTATCAAAGCTACCTCAAATAGACTCTATTATACTACATTTAAGCCAAGTAGTTTGGATATTTTTCTATCAAAGTGACATTCAAGCCAAGTAAGAAGCTTGGAGAATTGTCTAATAGATTGACACTCAAGCCCAAAAAAATATTGGAGAATTGTGCTATCAAAGTCATATTGATCCTCACTCTTAGTGAGAAGAAGTTGTAGGTCAAAATCTAGTACCAAATTTATTTTTTGGTGGGAATATTGAAAATAGATTTTTATTTAGATTAATATTCTAGCATTAGAGAAAGAACTCTAATGTGGATTTGAATTGGTAGAGTAGAATATTGAGAATAATATATTGTTGGAGGAAGTTGAATTTTCAACCTAACATATTTGATAGTTTGCTACCTTGATTGGAAGTATTCGAAGTACTTCATAAATATAAAAAGCTCATAAAATACAAGCAATATTGAAGATTTTATTGACTACATTGATAACATATCTTTTGAAGGATAATATATATTATAGAAGAATAAAAGACATTAGTCCAATAGAATATTGAATGTTGGTGGAAGCCAATAGAATATTATAGTCGTATTTGCTTGAGAAGCAACCTATAAAAAGGAAAAGTGAGTTGCAATATAAATTTAAAGAGGAGAATGATTTCTTACAACTAGAGAACCTATAAAAAAATCACTTGATAGAATCTTAAGTTGTCAAAGGGTAACGTAAAAATAGAAAAAAAATCATCCAATAATTGAGAATAGCTAGATGTCACTTTATGACAAAGAGAATTAGTCTAAGGTCATGCAAACACCTAAGAAAATATGGATATCACTTGAGGACAAAGAGAAGTTGTCTAATGTCATCCAAACACTTGAGAAAGTTTTTGACATCACCTCTAGATAGAGAGGATTTTTCTAAGATCATGTAAGCACCTGGGTAATCTTGATGTTGCTTAAATATTGTGAGGAGGTGCTTGAGGTCATTCAAATATATTAGAAGATATATTAGTGAAACCACTAAGAAAAATAAAATAGAAAAAAGCTATTTGAAGTAGCTAAGTGCAAGGAAAGATATCCAATGTAGAAGATCTCAATGAATAAGGAGTTGGTGAGAATGCAAAAATCTATAGGGCATAGTTAAGTGGATTTATTAGAATGCAAATGCCTCTACAATCATAATTTTTCTACCATTTGAATCATGCAGGTTTATGCATAGCAGTGAATCATTGTTAATTAAAAAAATTTAGGATTTCCAAAATTTAAAATTGGCTAATCTCGAGACCTTTCACTAGGGCGCAATCACCAGAAAAAATTGAGGTAAATTTTTTTGGGGGATCTGCTCGCCCGATTGTGATAATAATTTTTCTATTTTATGTTATTTTTCCAACCAATTTCACCCAAATAAATGAACCTTTTTACCTTCAAACTATAAATAATTTTATTTTTCCTATCAAATTCACCACTTATACCCCTAACATATATATACCTAACATGACAACAATACTCATATACTCCAAAAATGACTTTTAGCACCGAAAACTTAGCAATAGTAGAAAAATATCTGAATTAGTTTAAAATAATCTCTAGCTACAAAAAATTGTTTGAAACATCTAAAAATGACCTTTGGTACCTACCTGTAGTAGCTGGTGCCAACCCATAGTAGAGAAAAATTAGGTAGTTAACATCCATCCATGTTCCATAATAATTTTTATAGTGCTTGAATTGGGATATTATAGACTACCACCATACGCTGGTAGTAAATGTAGGCTAATGACGTATTGTGGCATCGATAGCCTATGTTGGCTATCAACCCCATGATAAGTTGGTAGCCTGTAGAGGCTATCAGTATATAATGCTATCGATAGCCTATAGAGGCTATAGACAGATATTTTTGATGGTATCCTTGAAGTGCTACCAGTTTCATTAACCTGCAGTCTACCAATTCCAAGGTAGGTTGGTAGTATATGTAGGCTAATGGCACCAATATAGACCAATAGCCATTGCAGGATATCGATAGACCATGGCATCGATAGCCTATAAAGGCTACCATACTACCTTGGTTTTGGTGGCCTCAAAGTTCTACTGGTGCTATTAACCTATAGGCTATCAATTCCAAGGTATACCAATAGTCTCTATAGGCTACTAGTGCTAGGATAGGCCAATAGCCACTGCAAGCTACTAGTATACCATGGCATCAATATCCTGCAAAGGCTACCAATATACCCTGATATTGGTAGGATCAAAGGACTAGTGGTGTCATTAACCTATAGGATACCAATGCCACAGTAGTTTGATAGCCTCTAAAGGCTACTAGCACCAGGATAAACCAATATTTTTTCTATTTTTATGTTAATTTGGAGTCACTTTCACCCAAATCCATGAACCTTTTAACCTTCAAACTATAAATAATTTTATTTTTCCTACCAAATTCACCACTTATACCCCTAATATATATACCTAACATGACAATGATACTCATATACTCCAAAAATGACTCATAGCATCAAAAACTTAGCAACATCAAAAAAATATCTGAAGTAGTGAAAAATAACCTCTAGCTACAAACAACCATTTGAAACATCAAAAAATGACCTGTGGTGCCTACCCATTATAGTTGGTGCCAACCCATATTAGAGAAAAATCAAGTAGTTAATTCAAGGCTTTTGTTGTTTTGATGTCGATAAAATTGTGGGTGCTACCAGAATCAATTAGCACATTCACCTTTTTCTGGCGGAGAAAACCTGGTACCTTGATGGTATGGTGGGCGGTTAAACCCATGAGAGCATGCACTGAAATTGCCATTGTATCCTCTTCTTTTTCGTCTATAGTACATGGTAGGTCTTTTGGCATAGGTTCTTCTGATTGGTAAGGTTCATCCTCTTCCCCTTCATATTGATCACCTTCAATATGAAAGTTTTGTTTTTGGGCACAAGCTTGTTCCCTGGGGTGATGAGTGCGACATTTATAGCAAAAATATCTTGATGGTTGATCATTTCTACGAAAGGAATTGTTGCGGTATGAAGGACGACTATATGTTTCCCGCTGTGCAGACAACTGATGTCTCTTCTCGACCAACTTGGCTATTCTTATACAACTGTTCAACAAGGTTGGATCGTGCATGTCTACCTCCACTCGAATACTTTCTTTCAAACCATTGCGAAAGGCACCTACCACTGTGTCGGGACTAAGGTCTGAAGTGTATGGTAGTAAACTGGTAAACTTCGAAATGAATTCACTAACTGACCCTTTTTTTTTTAAGAGATAACAATCTTACTGTGTAGGATGATGTAGCTCCGTCGTCAAATCTTTCTAAAAAAGAGGTAGTGAATTTTCTCCAAGTAATAATAGCTACATTCTCTTTTTTAAGCCATACAAACCATTGGTAGGCCTCAGTGCCTAATTTTGATGCAGCGAAAGGAACTCTATCAATTTCCTTAATTTGACATAAGTCAAGGATGCCTTCCATTTTGGCTAACCAACCACGAGGATCATGACCTTCAAAAGTGGGCATATCAATTCGTGGAAAGTTAATATTAGGGCCTCTTGGTTGGTGATAACCCATGTCCCTTTCTTGATTTGGGTTATACCGCTGTCTTTAGGAGGGATCTCTGTAATTATCCGAATCACCTCTTTGTTGTTGCCAATCATCATTAGGATCGATAGTTCCTTCATTCCTTTGGGCATGGGAGTGATTTTGGGGATTAGGATTGGGAATAGTCTGGTTGTGGGCATTCATAAAGCCTTTTAGGAGGATACCCATCTCGTGTATACTCTCTAGTATGCCATGAAGCGACTCCTTATCAGACATGGCTGAATTACTTGAGTTTTCTTGTGTGATGTTTTCGTGAGTTGGGGAAGGATCAGTAGCCATAGGATCTCCTAGTGGGTGGTGTGGATTATAACTACCAATTTTAAAAGGAGAAGGAGAATTTTTAGTACCTGGGCTGCGGTTAGCTCTTCTTATGTAGGTTTTGGTTGTATCGGAGCTGGATAATCGACCGTTAGGACCCTTGCTCCAACTTTTACTCATGCACTACTTATAATCTCTTGCTTAGTAGTCCTTGAACTTCAAAATTTTGGCCACAATGAGTTATAAAAAAAAAAATTTGTTTTTCCGCCTTGCTGCCACTCCAACTGTGGCACGGAACTGAATTTCGTTGGCTCCCCTTCTTGATGATAGTTGTTGACCACTATAATTATGACATCGAACCGAAGTGGATCCTGATGCGAGAATCGACAGCGGAATATGAGAATACAACAGACCAATGAACGTCGGACTCAAGGACGACGATCGAACGGAGGATGCGACGGACATGACTATCGAACGTAGGACGCGACGATGACAAGGACATGGAAGACTCGACAATGACAAGACACAACAATCGAGCGGAAGACTAGACGACGACAAGACGCAATAATCGAACGAATGACACGGACGCAACAAGACGACAGGACGCAACTATCGAATGAATGACACGGATGCAACATAGTAGACAATAGACACGACACAGCAGATGACAGACAAGACACATGAAGCAAAAACCAATGACACACGATGCAACAACCAATGACCAACCAAAGATGCTGACTCAACACACAATGACAGACGAAACTGACTTAATGACACGTGACCACGCAAATACCACAGCGTCGAAGGAGCTCAACGTGTGACCGTAGTCACACTTGAGAATGTGTGACGCACACTATAAAAACTATTAACCATGCTTACCACACCACATGTGGGATAAAATTTCTAGCCAACCCTCGCAACAATGTCTCTGCTGACGTCAGCCGGCGATTAATAGCAAAAAAACCTTAGCAAAACTGTTTAATTAAAAAAATTTCTCGAATTTCTATTGGACGTCGCGGAGTGTGCAGAACTCGGCTATGTTTGATTTTCTTACTGCATTTGGAACGATGGCGGTTGATGTGCAGAGCTCGGCTGCGTTCGGAACAATGGCTGCGAAGGAATGTGCACCGATTTGCTGTCGATATGGCTGCGGACGAAGGAAGACGAAGGAGATAGAGGTGACGAACGAAGGAAGACGAATGGTGACAGCGACCGTTGCTGCTGAGGAAGACGAAGGAAGACGAAGGGTGACAGCGGAAGGAAAGATCAGCCAACGATGCGGATGGGGCGGACGACGACAGGAACGATTGGACCGATGCGGATGATACCACTTGCAAAGGTTTATCTGCATTTTCTTAATGAAGTTTCACAGATCTTTATATAACGCAGAATCGAAAGACGGAATAGAAGAAATATATAATACGGAAATATAAACGAATAGAACAAATCACTTGCCACTTAAGGTGGGCACACCCTTGCGCAGACGCAGATGAAAAATATATATAAAAGATATAAGATGATGCTTAATTAAACTATTTGTGAATCATATATATTAAAATTAACACACTTGGAAAATGGCCGACGTATTATGTTTGGAGTGTAACAACATCCATCCATGTTCCATATTAATTTTTATAGTGCTTGAATTGGGATATTATAGTAGCTTGTAGAGACATATGGTACTACCACCATACACTAGTAGTGAATGTAAGCTAATGACGTATTGTGGCATTGATAGCCTATGTTGGCTATCGATCCCATGATAATTCTATAGCATGTAAAGACTACCAGTATATAATAGCATAGGTAGCCTATAGAGGCTACAGACATATATTGGTGATGGTATCCTTGAAGGTATACCAGTGTCATTAACCTACAAGCTACCAATGCTAAGGTAGACTGGTAGTATATGTAGGCTACTGGCACTAAGATAGGTCGATAGCCTCTGCATGCTATTGGTATACCATGGCATTGGTTGCCTATAGAAGCTACCATCCTACCTTGGTATTGGTTGTCTCAAAAGGCTACTTGTGTTGTTAACCTATAGGCTACCAGTGCTAGGGTATGTCAATAGCCTCTATAGGCTAGTAGTGCTCGGATTGACTGATAGCCACTATAGGCTATCGGTATACCAAGGCATCGATAGCCTACAAAGGCTACCAATCTACCCTGATATAGGTAGCATCAAAGGGCTACTAGTGCAATTAACCTATATGCTACCTATGTCACAGTATTTTGATAGCCTCTAAAGGTTACTAGCACTAGGATAGACCTGTAGCCTTTGTAAGGTGCCAGTGCTAGGATATATCGGTAGCCTCTGCAAGCTACCAGCATCTTTTGTCGATGGTAGCCTACATATAAATACCATTGTAGTAAGGCACTAGTAGCCTATAGAGGCTATAGGCCTATACTAGTATCAATAGTCTTCAAAAACTACCAATGCAGGTTAATGGTATCAATAATCTATAGGCTATCAATAGAGTAGCCTGCACAAAACTTTGATATTTCATGTTGTGAATAATAGTATATTCCAATTTTTAAATTATTATCAATTAGAAAATATTATTGTGATATTTCATGTTGTCATCTTAGTTCTCTCCTAGTGCGATCTTTCATATTATGAATAATAAAATATTGCAATTGTTCAATGATTATCGGTTATAAGAGTTATGTACAATACCAAAAGCTTAAGTTATATATGATTCATTTTATAACATGAAACACATTTTCCTATACAGATATAATGTCACCTACACCAAATCTAAGTAAGCAAGACAAATATTCTAAAACAAAAAATTGGGGGTTATTTTTATATTATTTCATTTATCAATTATGTGATTAAAAAATGTCCCCTCAAGGGCTCTCAATTGATAAGACTCATTACAATGTCAAAGGATACAATCCTTTCATAAACTTAAGGTGTGATTATAGTGTCTTCCTCACACTCACTATTGAAAAGCAGGTTTTTCTACCACTGCGATGAGCTATCCATATTTGAATCTTTAGCTCCTTCCTCATGCATTGAACTACCTGTATCTACACACAAGAAATTGAAATTAGTTAATAGAATGTGTAGATTAATAGGAAATCATAAAGATGCATGCAACATTGAATACAAAAATTTCAATAGATGATGTAAAACTATTCTAAATTATACCAAAACTTACTATGATATATATTATCTACTTTTAGACACTAAAATTGGGTAAATTAGATAATACTACTAATGCACCACTCTTATCGACACCATATTGCCCCATTTGGCAACCCTCAAGGGTTAATTAAGGCTCCCAACCACTTTTGGGAAGTTTTACCCCACTTTTGGGAGGTTTTGGGCCATGTAGCCATGACCTTCCCACCCCAATATGGTCACAGTTTATGATCGTCCCACCTAGGGATGGCCACTAGAAACTATCCCTAGGTGGAAGGGCCATGGACTAGACCCCCCAAAAGGTCAAGGGTGTGACAAATGGTAATAAATTCCTATAATTTATCCTACCCAATCAATCATTACAGATTGGAAGGCTGTCATGGCCATTATGGATTGCAAATTTGGGGTCTAAATGGGAAGCCTCTTCCACCCTATGTATTGCAAAGGTGGTGACAAGTGGCGAAACCTGTCTTGCATGTCCAAACTTACCTCTTTGCCCCCTTTGCCATTTTTGGGCTATAAATTGAGGTTTTTGCACCCAATTGCAAGGAGAGACCTCTACAATTATTGACTACAAAGGGCTATCAATATTTTCCCTCACCCTTTGTCCACGTATTTATCTTGGAAACCTCATCTATTGAAGGCTTTTTCAAAGCATTCCAAAATATGTTCACCTATTATAAAACCTATCAATTTTAGAGATTTAATTTACCAAATTTTATGACAATACCCATAGGAGAATTCTAGACCAGATCCAAGTGGAATTGGTGGTAAAAAGCACCCTGTTTTGTGACTATCCCTACCAAGGATGGATTACAGTCTTAGTTGGAACTCTCAGGGATGGCCATGAATTTTCCCACAATATTGATCCAATTTCAGTATAGATCAATTCTATAGCATTATAATAGCATCATATTCAATTTTGGTGAAGGTTTGAGTAGTTTTGATATGTCAATTAATGTTTTTGTGATTACAATCCTAGTTGTCCCTACCAAGAATGGTAACAAGTTGTGATCATAATCTCACTATGTTTTCTAATAAAATATTTACAAAATCATATAGTAGAAATCATCCTAAGTTATCATGTCATTTGGAATAGTTTAGATCGGTTGCATATAATTTTTATATTCATTACTATATACTTTTCATGTTTTTTATCCCAATACACATATGCTATTAACATCTTTCAATATCTTGTGTGTAGGTATAGATATTCCATGCATGAGGGAGGAGCTAAGAGCTGAAGTAACATAGCTCAAATATATATCTATATTGTTAGTGTGATAGGAACATTGAAAGCGCACCATAAGTCCATGGAGGGATTTTATCCTTCAAACTATGTAACTTGAAATGTATCAAATTGAAAGGCCCTTAAGGGAATGTATTGTAACCTCTAATTTGACAAATTAATAAATACAAGGAGAACCCCCCCATATTTACTTAACTTATTTATCACTTAGTTGTTTACTTTATCGCCTCTTTTATATGCTTTAATAGAACATTAGATGCATTTCAATTCAATTTACTAGGTACACCATTTTTCACGCTCTTCAATGGCGATCATGGTGGGACCCTTGTCCCTTTTCATTTTTGCCATTTTTTAACTTGTTTTTACATTTTGTATGTTGTAGGTTCTTACCGTTCTAAGATAAAAAGGCCTCTAAATTCCTAATTGGAACTACCATGGACGATCATAGTAAATGTCCCACCAAGGAACGACCTCCAAATTTGTAGTCATCCCACCTAGGGATGGCCACAAAACCAAGGTTTTTTGCTCAAAATTCTAGAAATAGCAACTTTCAAAAAAGACAAGGTAAGTGCCTAAAACTTCAATTTGCAGTTATGTTGTTCAAAAAAAGTAAATTTGAGTTTTGCACGTCTTTCCTTAGGTAATTGCAAGATATATTTCCCCTTTTCTAAATTCCAAAATAATGAACTAAAGAAAAATAGGAAAAAAAACAATTTTAGACATGCATTTGAGTGGTTTTCCTAAGTATGACCTACTTAAGGGTTAGGTTTTCATATAGGCTAAAGTTTTTTAGATTCCTTATTTATATATGCATCTAATTCTAAAAGTGAATACTCTTTATGCATTTACTAAAAAATCATTGAGTGCTCATTTGTTTACTTTCATTTTATTATAAAATGAACCACACACACCATGTCTCTTTTAAATGTTAGTGAGTTGGAATTCATACCCAACCACTGATAGAGTTCAACGATGGTGGGTTTCATCTCCACCCATTGTCTCAAATTCTACGCACCCTATTTCATCCAGAACCAGCTCCAAAAACCATCATAGCTTGTGTAATAGAGCGTGTATCTCTCTTCGGAGAGGTATATCACTGACCACGATGAACTGGGTGAGAACTGGCAGGACCTGTGCTCCCTAATCAGGTATGGGATTCATCTCCATACCTTGGTTGGTTTACATGACTGAACTTTCATTTTTTATTGTCAAGATATGAGTATACAGGTGAAATCCATTAAACAAACAATTGATAATTACATCAACAAACATTCAAAACACGTGAAAGAGATTGTTTAAAAAATCAACAAATCAAAAACACACTAAACAGTTTACAAACACATAATCATTCAAATATATAAACATTTCTATTCTTGTGTGTTTCTATTTTTGTGTGTTTGAAATCATTAAAACTTGTAAAGGAGATAATCATGTAGGGGTTAGACAAAGTATTCATGGTATATACCCATAGCCAAGCCCACTTAAGGGTGGACGCTATGGGGAGTAGGCAAGAAGACATAGTCCATATCTGATTGGATTCCAATGACATGGTTATACCACCTTGGCAGACACCTACTCTCCCAAGTCCTAGAAGGTTAGAAAGGGGACCTAGCCTACAAGGGACTCCTACACGGGGTACCCCTATAGGTCATAGTCCCAATCTAGGAAATTATTTTCCAATTATGGATACTTCAAACACCTTATTTCAATAAATGCAATCATCCAATGACGCACCTACACATAGATAAATACAATACATTCATGTGCCTACTCAGTCTACTCTACACATGTGTAGGATCAAGACTATACACCTAGGGTAGGGCTAAATTATCATATTATGCTCTCAAGTCACCCTTATCCAAGGTACCAAAAGCTATATGAGTAAGATACGCATCACATTGGGTGAGTCAATTCTGCCCTATCCTTCCTTATTTATGAAGGAAGACCTAAGGAATATCCTGATTATCCTTGGTTACATAATTCCATGCAAGCACGATGTGCCTCTACACTAGTAGAATACCAAGAACATATGTTTAGGAGTGAAACTCAAGTAAATGCAACTTCTCTCAATTGAGGTAAAATCATAGTAGACCTCACAAATCCTCCTAAATAGGATAGGTGTCAAGGCAATAGTGCTAGAGCACAAAGGCCCCACACATTTGATAAAATAAATCAACTAGTCAAAAGGTATGTTGATCATCAAGCTAATTTTAATCAACTTTAGTTAGATAAACAATGCTTGGATCTCTTAGAGCATCAAAAACAATTATAAAGACAAATAATTGAACAGTATATTCTAGAAACATCGTGCAATGGGGTTCCTACTCCAAACACGCATAGACAGAAGGCTCATCAGAGGTAGCCCACTTTCCATAAAAATAGGTCTGCCAGACCTCCTAGGCCTGATCAAAATTTACCTACTAGGCCTAACATAGATCGCCTTCAGTAGGTGTTAGTTCCTCCTTGTAGGTCCATTCTAGAAACACCTTATGGGCTTATGACAATTTGGAACGAGATGATAGATACCTAGAAGCACCTTTTGGAGGTATGGTTGATAAAAATAAACCACCTTAACATATGCTTAACATTCCTCATTCCCCTCCATGGATCCAAAATAAATAAGAGGAGATTAAATCGTCTAATGCATATTGAGCATTGCTTGAATGCATGGAAACTATAGAAATTAAGATAGCTGGGACTAGTCTTCAAAAATCCACCTTGCACTAGGTTTACATTCAACCACTGCATCCATATATACCTTCCCCTCCATACCCTAAGCATTTTAAAATAACCAAAATGGATATATTTAATAGGGAATAATATGCATAGGAGCACGTCACTAGGTTTATGAACCAGTGCTTCAGTATACAGGATAATGATGCATTACTCCTAAGAAATTTATTGATTACCCTCTCTAGCCCTTCCGTGGAGTGGTTTAATCAACTTCCATCGCACAACGTCTATACTTTTGAATAGTTTGCAGATGCATTCTTGGAATGATTCACCTTCAATACCAAGAGAAAGGTGATCTTAATCGACATTACAAGGTTAAAAAAATATGATGATGAGTCTATCACAGAGTATGGTAACAGGTGGAGAACGCTTCTAGCTAAGCTAACCTACCTATTTTTGGTGCCCGAATTGACTCGAATATTTTGAAAGAGTTGTCAAAAACCAATATCTTTATTGTCACAACTCTAGAAGTATGCCACTCTTGAATATGCTCTAGTGCAACCTAGAACCATAGAAGAGATCAAAATCCAAGAGAGGGAGATATCAAAACCTCATAAGAAGGAGTGGACAAAGAATCCAAAGGGTAATTCGACACCATCAAAGTCGTCTGTAGTCAATCAAGTTGCCATCAATATCCTAGGACCTACACAAACAACACATCCTCAAAAGGCATATTATCAAGACTAACCTCCTCCTATGAGTTACAATAGTAATATCCAAGTGAATTAGGAGCAGAATCAACAACGCCACCCTAGGTGACAGTATACGCCTTTCCTTGAGTCAATGGACTTCATATTTTATCATTTGTGAGCTACCAAAGTGATTACCAAAAATCAAGTCTATAGACCCAAAAACAGGCAAATAAAAGCCTATGGGATGTTGAGAAGAGCTATTTTGTATATATCATTGGCAGAAGAGGCACGACTTGCCTTCGTGCTATGGTTTCAAAAACCTAGTGTAGGATATGATCGAGAGGAATGACCTTCAACTGGATGATCCTCTCGTCCTAAGCAATAAAAAAATAGGTGTCTTCAAAGACCCATTATCTACTCATGATGTATAGGTAGATCCTACCAAACAAATGAATGAGGTCATGATGACATTGTTGGTCAAAATTACCACATCTAGGGAAAGAAGGAATAATCTCCTCAAGATACTAAGTGTAGAGGTCAAAAGTCATGATAGTGTGACATTTTGAAGGCAAAGGACCAAGAAGAGGCTAAAAGTCATGATGGCACAATATTTTGAAGGCAAAGGACCAATTAGAGGTTAAAGGTCATGATGGTGCAATATTTTGAAGGCCAAGGACCAAGTAGAGACAAAAATTCATGATGGCATGACATTTTGAAATCCAAGGACCAAGTAAAGGCCAAAATTCATGATGGTACAATATTTTGAAGTCCAAGGACCAAGCATAGGCCAAAATTCATGATGACACAACATTTTGAAGGTCAAGGACCACAAAAAGGCTAAAATTCATGATGGTGGAATATTTTAAAGGCCAAGGATTGAGCAGAGGCCAAAAGACATGATGACATGATATTTTGAAGGCCAAGGACTAAACAAAGGCTAAAATTCATGATGGCATGATATTTTGAAGGCCAATGATCAAGAAGAGGCCAAAATTCATGATGGCAAGATATTTTGAAGGCCAAGGATTAAGCAGAGGCCAAAATTCATGATGGCATGACATTTTGAAGGCCAAGGACCAAGCAAAGGCTAAAATTCATGATGGAATGATATTTTGAAGACCAAGGATCAAGCAGAGGCTAAAATTCATGATGGTATGACATTTTAATATCCAAGGACCAAGTAGAGGCCAAAATTCATGATGGCACAAAATTTTGAAGGTCAAGGACCAAGCAAAGTCTAAAAGTTGTGATGGTACAACATTTTGAAGTCCAAGGACCGAGCAGAGGCCAAAAGTTATGATGGAATGATATTTTGAAATCCAAGTGGACCATGAAGTTTGAAATATTTTAGAAAGATCAACGTAACAAGAATATCTCAACCTCTTTCAGTTAGAAGCTCCATAACTCCTTAACTTTATTTTGTACTAGAATGAGCCTACGAGCATACTATTGTAACAACTTTCAGTTTTCTATTATGTAAACTCTTATATATAGAATGATCGACCAAAGAAAATGGTCGGATCTTAGGTGTTTACAAGGCTATGTATACAAACTTCTAAAAGCTAAATAAAGATCTACATTCTGGTTCTTGGCTCATTGGTTTTGTGAAATCAAGTATGTATGTGTTATCTATTGCTAATTAAATCTAGTTTGAATGTAACCCGCATCAATTCTTAATCTGAATTCCTACATAAACATTATGTTAGATCTACAATTTAACTTCACAAATAGATTTTTATTATCATAAAGCATTCACCAGGGGTTTAAGTTTTTATGTTTTGGTTCTATTATGCTTCTTTGCAAAAGGTTGTGATAGTTTTTTGTTGTTGCTTAATCTATACCATTTTAATCCTCTATCCATAGCTATATTTCCCTCTATTTATGCATATCTCTCTTTTCTCTTTTCCTAAAAAATCAAAGGAACCAACCTGCTCTGTATATCAAACCAGGTAGACTTTGTTCTGACCTGGTCTTTCAATTTTTGCAAAGTCTTGGGCATAAACGTAACCAAAGGCATATTTTACCCCGACAATTTTTGGCACACCTGATGGTACCCAAATCCCATGCATTATACAGATCAAAGCCTTAGTGAATATTTTTTCCCTATCAATATTTTTATATAACCTGGTGACTCTGCACCAAAAAATAACCTTAGAAAAATTCTTACCCAGCTTCTGGTCATGAACCATTTTTTATGATAACTAGATCTAAGGCTAAATATTCAGAAGAACCCATAGATTTTTTGAACTGCTCCTTGGTAGCCTCAAGGCTAACCCTATTTTGCTTTCTAGAACAAATTCTGCTTACATCAACAATTCAAGACACTTCAATACTTCCCCTGTAGCCCTACCTAGCACTACCACTAGAAAAACTTTAGCTCCAGTTATCTAAACAACCACAATGACTAGGAATCTACCAATTCTTCCTTACCCCACATGGAACCTGTTGGTTTGACTTTTATACACACCCTATGAATAATGAGCATAAAATATCGATAAAAATTATATGGGATAAATCCCACTCACTTTAGGATCTTGCTGGATATCCAAGGTGTGAGTTACAGAGTTGGGTCGAATGTCTATTCACTCTTTTCCACTTCTAGAATAGTTTCAAGCGGACTGTCTATTACCTTACAATGGGTTCTGGACTTTTAGTTCAGTAATGTTTTTGCAATTGGTTATCTTTGTGGACACTCAGATTTACAATTAGTTCTTTGATCTAGCTCTTTATGTTTTAGCAGATTTAAATAAAAGACAAATTCTAAAGAAGATAAAAATGGATCATTCAATCGGTGGAACAGAGAGAGTAGAGTAGGGTAGAAAGAGAAGTTTACCTAACTTAGCTGCAAAACCAAAACTACCAATTTTAGTTATACCAGTTAGCTTCACAATAGAACAAATCAAAGAGGAAAGTGTCCAGCTTTCAAAGATCACCTTCCACTAAGAGCATAAGACAGAGATGAAACAGATCTAAAATAAAATCATAAACATAAGGGAATTTTGTTAAAATTGGTATCTCTCACCAGCATCCTAGCTCGCACAGTGAGGACAGAGAAATTAGAACAGGCCTGAACCTTAAATATGTAATTTTCCCTAGCATACAATAAAAAGAATGAAGCCTAGTAGCATACCCAATCTTTGATAACACAGATCTATAGCATAAATTAAATAAAAACTTAATGAAATGAAAACAAAAGAAGATGAACTTATCACAATCTGAAAGAGATTAGGTTCCTAGCCATGCTATCATAGAAAAAAAAATCACACCAACTCTAAGTCCAGAAAAAACTTTCAACAAGATTTGCAGGAAATTGCTCCAATAGCTTTTTATTCTAAGTTTTCGCCTCCTGATTGTACATTCAAAGGAAGTATATATAGATTCAGGACAGACCCTGATCTTTTCAAAAATATATTTTCCTAAAACCCTAAATCTTATCCTAAAATCCCACCGCTGAGGTTTTACAATATAAGGCATTTTTATATAGAGTTTCGATAAACCCTAACCACTCTGAAAATCTTCGCACGGTTCTTGCCATAAATGGAGAAGGCAGAATTTGATATTACTTGCATCCACCTGTAACTGTGTGTAGATGTCTTCACTATTCTGGTGCGTCTGCCGAGAACATCTCATTAATTCCCCTAGGAAATTTGGATGAGTCACTACTTCTCTGACATTCATTTTTGCAGAGCCGCCTCTGAGTTGAAATTCTCTGCACGCCATTACTTTCACCATAAATTCTTGCATTAAATGTGTCCATCAACAAATTCTGGTAACTACGTATAGATATTTTCATTTATCGGCCAATTGCTGACATATTCCATTAAATGAGGCAGCTGCTTAGTCACGCCGTAAAATTTTCTTCGCGGCCAGATCTGTGTTTATTTTTGTCTTTTTTGCCATTACTTCTGCTAGTATGCAACTTCCAGATGGCTTTCTACAAAAGAAAAAACCAGGATTAGCATTTTAATATTATTAAATTAAAACCCTAATGCTCATTATATGTCGGCTTGATTTCCTTCTTCCAAGCTTATGGCGTCACGAAAACGAGACAGGTCCGAAAATGGAACATGTCGCGATATCGTGACATTTTCTTTGAGTTGTGCCTCCACTTAACACTTGTCGTGATATCACGACGTTTTCCTCAAGACTTGCCTTCAGTTAAAACCTATCGTGATATCGTGACATTTTTCTCACTCGGCTCTTCAAATCCAAATATGTCGTGAAATCGTGATGTTTCCAAAAATGGAATGTCGTGAAATCGTGACTTTTTCAAAAATGGAATGTGTCACGAAATCGCGACGTTTTCTCAAGTTACTTCCACTTTGCAAATTTTCCAGAAATTGTAGGTTGACTCCAATGAATTCATTCATCTGTATTCTACATTTTACATATTAGTGAAGGATATTCTTTTCTCAGAAATGATTCTAACATTTAAAAAATGAATTCTAAATTGAAATCAAAGCCATATGCAAGCCTACTTGGATACTTTGATATATGCAAAACTTGAAGAAGGAGGCAAGAAAAATTTGGAATTAAAACCTGAAAACATCAAGAGGGTCCCCGCGACAAAATGAAAACCAAATATTTTCAAAGGATGGAATTTCATTTTTTTTTAGTGGGGGGGTGTTGCTTCTCAACAGGCATCTCTTCCCTTCGGCCTTTCAATGTTGGTCCAGCTAGGGCGCATACACTCACCCAAATCCTTTCCTGGGCAAATTTGATGACCAACAGGTACCAGAGTAGGATAGATTCTTCTAGGCATTCTCTCTTGAAGGTAGCCTCTCAAACTAGTTCTTACTCTCTTATCTTTTGTTTTTTTTGAAAAGAAAGAGGCTTTATATCTATTGTAGATTGTTTTTTTATATCTACAATTTTTTTAAGGAATTTTTTTATGGTAATATCTAGATAAATATTTTTTTACCTTGTTATGCAAATACTCTCATCATTTTTTTTTGTAAATTTATGTGTCCTCCTCGTATGCCTATGTTTTAAAAAAAATTATCCATCTCGAACACAAATTTCTTTAGATCCATTTATTCATCACTGCGTATCACTCAAAAGTGGAGACTAAATATTCGTAGGCATTAATATTTTTGTGGGCAATATAATTCTTTTTTAATTGAACTTTGGATTTTTTTATATCTTCGTGATATCTTTAATTAGAGGAAACAATGATACTCACATCAAAATAGAATGGAATTTTGGTCTAACTTTGAATAGACCAAAGTCCATTTATTTTTTTAGAAATGTGGATTTTGGCCACCACTTATATTGGTGCGCATAGAGACTATGTATCATAAAATGGGCATTTTCCTAATTAAATATCAATCGTTCAAAGATCTTGTGATTTCCAAATCTTCATTCAACTCGAACTTCTTCCATTTTTTTAATCCTTCGACACTCAAGAAGAACTTCAGTTTTTTTTATAAATTTATCTTAGCAATATTTGAATAATATTACTCTTGTTTTGAATAGTATTTCTTCATTTAAGCATTATACTGATGATTTTTTAGTGGTGCCTATCATATTTTGTCCTTTGAAGATCTTTGCAAGTGCACCGTAGATGGATATTCATCAAAACTCATTTTGTGCTTTGTGTTAGGTTTTTTTGATGCCTAACATCTTCTATTTTTAAGGAATATCTCTGTGTGTGGTGCCAGTTCCTTCATCTCATCTTTCGAGAAGCATCTCTTCTCACCGTCTTCTCTGCTACTTTGAGCACCTTCTCTGTGTTTCACATATGCAACCACAAGAGACTCTCTGCTAAAATAAATATTGTAACATCCTCATTCTCGAGAGACTCTCTAGTGTGTGCCTTTTTGGCATCTTCTGGGACTCTTATCTTCTCAGTACCTTCTCTGCGTACTACGACACCTTCCCTATGTATCGTAATCACAACAAGAGGTGGTATTCAATTATTTAATTTTCACTTCCTTTATTAACCTTTCAGGAAGTTATAAGAAGCAAACCTTTAAAAATTCGTGTTTCTTGAAGCTCCAATCCATCTTACCATGGATGCCGACCCTTCAGGTATCGTTATAATATTTTATGTTTCCACCCTACTCAACTCTCAGTGCAGTGAATCGTTGAATTTCAAAGATCCTTCCTTGCTACCCATTGGCATTGCTTATTCGTTTATAGACACAACATCAATGTTTCTTCACTACATCTTGTCCTCTATCTAATGTTAATTAAATTTCAGCTCAAATTTGCTAAGTTTTTTAAGATAAAAATATACATCTGATCTCTGTTTAAATTTGTAGCCTTCAAAAGTTTCTATCCTTTTCTTTTCGGCCTCTCCTTGGCCCGAAGATATAAAGGACAATTGTAATATCTATAATATAATTTTTTTGGGGGTTTTATAGGTGCCTTTTTGCACCTATCATAGCATTGAGGGGGGTTGTTATTGCGTCAATTTTTGCCTCTTTTATTTTTGCCTCATTATATTTTTTATAAATAATTTGTTTATATATCTTGGTAATGAAATATAATCAAGGATAATTGATTTCAAATTACATTCCTTAATACATTAAAGATCTTAAATAAAAATAATTTATTCTTTCTTTAATTCCTTCTTAAAGTAAATCTCTATATTAAACAACTTACTTTGTTCTAATTAATTTTCTTTCCAAAGTTCTTTAATATTATATAGAGATTTCCTCCATGGTCTTTGCTACTGAACCCCCTTTCGATGTCAAAGGGGGTGCTAATGAAGATGATGTAGTCAAAATTGCTAAATATGCCTGCCTGGAAAATTTGAAGGAAACTTCAAAGGATAAAGAAACCCTGAAGGACGAAGCAAAGGACAATGTTTTGTAAATTTATGTTCACAACCTTCTGCAACCCAACACCCTTCCTTGACAGTGTCCATGGCTTACTGTTGGTTTTTCTCTCGGTTGCATTGCTCTTCATCTGGTCTGTTGGTGTGCAAGATATTTTTTTCTAGATCATTTTTGTGTTTCTTGTTTTTGGTGGTGTTCCTTTCTATTCCTTTGTGTCGAAGTATTGTAATGGCTTTTAGCCTTTCTATTCTTTGTCTTTTTGTTTTGCCGAGTTTTGTTCTGTTTAAGGGGACTCGTTCATATCTATTGCATTCCTCTTGGTTCCTTGATATAAAAGGCGATAGGGTGCCTTTCAAATGCCCTTTTTGAATTAATATAAATTAATCTACCAAAAAAAATTTATATAGAGATTTTTTTAGTGGATGAAAGTGAGGATATATCATTAATATATATTATTTTATTATTTCCTTTCTTGCAATAGGTATTTATATTAATGAACTTATTTTGAGTAATTTTTTACAAAGAGTTTCTCAATTGATATAAAAAAAAATTGATAAAGGAATTTAAGTGAGGATATCTCTATAATTAACCCTTGTTAATCTATTTTATTCTCAATTCATTATTCCTTTCTTAAAAATTTCTAAAGAGAAAACATATTAAATCAACTATGCACCTATATTGGCAATTCTAAATAACTTATAGTTTCCCTCATGTAAGTGCGGGTTATTAAGATAACCAATATAGGAGTCTGGCTGATTAAAATCCTATGTTCCAAGTATCAAATCTACTCAATACTTATAGTTTCCCTCTCGTAAGGGCGGGTATTTTAGGAGAAAATATATATAGGCCTAGCATATTTGTTCTCATTAGCCTAATATTAATATCAAATCTCCTCAAAATTACTTATAGTTTCCCTCTTCTTAGGGTGGGTATTTTGAGTTATTTGGTGTTTCTTAAAGGCTTTTGTTCACTAATATCCATTGCGTTCTCTAAATTAAAGTTAAAGGGGGGAAGTTTGGGTTCACTTCAATTTTTTTTTTTAAAATGAATTCAATGAATACAATTGATCTTCTCACTCGTCATAACTACCATACATGGAAATCCAAAATATTAAATCTGATTTCTCAAAAGGGCTCACACACCTATTAGAAGAAAAGCAACCTGAATTTGAAAAAGAATATGAAAAAGTTGTTCATAAAGGGAAGATGTATGAAACAATGGGTATTATAAGCTCTAATGTAAATGAAAGCTTATGGTTTCACATTACATATTGTAAAAATCCTTATGAAAGTTAGGAGAAACTAAAGAACTTGTTTGGGAAAGTAGATCAAATAAGATCAATTCAGCTAGAACAAGAATTAACAACATTATCTCCTAAAGACTTCAACAATATTGTTGACTTTCTCATCAAATTCAAAGAAGTTCTCACTCAATACAAAGGTAGTGGGAAGAATAAAACTAAAGAATAATGCATTTATCTAATTATTTCTAAACTAAATGGTGTATTTCAAATTTTTGCAACCACCTTTTCTATCAATAAAAGATGCTCTTGATGCAACTATTAAAATGCCCTTCTTAGAAGAATTTTGTGATAGACTAACTAGGGAAGAAACAAAAATTGCAAAATATGAGATCTTTTCCTCTTCCTCAAAAGCCTAAGTAGCTTCCACCTCTACTAAATAAAAATTCAAAAATAAAGAAAGGAATCCCAATACTTTTACTCACTGCAAAAAGAATGGTCATTCAGTAAATATATGCTAGAAATATTACAACAACTAGAGGCAGCTATGAAGGATCAAAATATAGATAGTAAAAAGCAGATAGGAAAAGCCCTAAATTTTCAAGGGAAGACCACCAATACTTCATCTAATTACTAGGTCCTAGATTCTAGAGCAACTCATCACATGACTATTTCAGATGAGTCATTCTCTTCTATCTCCTCAAGTTCAACATGTAGCATATAAGTTGGTGACTCTTCCTTTATCCCAATCAAAGGAAAGGGTGAGATATCCATTGATGGTGGATCTATTAATAATATTCTCTGTGTTACAAACATTGCAACAAATATCCTCTTAGTGTATGAGATTTGTACTTTTGAAAAGATGAAAATTGTTCTCTCCTCTCAAACAAGAGTTGAGATAAGAGAATTTCAAGACCCCCACTCTCTTATATCCAAATGAGATATTTATCACAACACTCACCTATTTCACTTCAAATGATTCAAAAATCTAAAAGGAGCCTTATGTTTTATGGCTCATGGAGATCTTGAAAGCAAAATTTGGCATGAAAGGTTTGGTTATCTCATTTATAACTATCTAAAGAAATTGAACACCCATGAATTTGAGGGGGAGTATTCAAACGCAACAATAAAACTTTATTTCCTCTTAATTAAAAAAAAACAAACCTTTGGCTACATATATATATATAGTGGATTCTTGAACTAAATAACGCAACGGATGGAGGAATAAGGGGATAGGAGAAAGAGATAAGAAGGAGAGATAAGGGGATAGGAAGGAGGAATAAGGGGAGGGAATATAGGAGAAGAAATAGGGAAGGAGGAGAGAAAAAACAAAAAAGCCTTGCCGACATTTTCAAGCCCCCATGCACGTTCACACTGGAGCATGACATTTCTTGGCAGCTTTGCATTTGGATGCGTTCACACTTGTAACACTCTCCCCCTTAAAGTTGAGAGGACTGACTAGATAGTCTCTCAGCTTTATAAATTGAGCTTTAGCCATGCCTTTGGTGAAGATGTCTGCAACGTTCTCCAAAGTGCGGCAAAATTTAAGCTCAACAATCTCTTGCTCCACCATGTCTCGGATGAAGTGATACTTCATATCAAAGTGTTTTGTTCTGCTATGGTGGATTGGATTATATGCCAACTGAATGGCACTTATGTTATCACAGTAGATTCTGGTCAGACCACTTTGTTGTTCTCCAATCTCTTCCAGCACTTTTCTCAACCATAGGGCTTGAGTACTAGCATATGTGACTGCTATATACTCAGCTTCTGTAGAGGACAATGCTACAATAGTCTGCTTTTTGGAACTCCATGTAATTAGTCCTGACCCTAGACTAAAATAGTTCCCTAAAGTAGATTTCCTATCATCAATGTTGCTGCCCCAATCACTATCACTGAAGCCTACTAGCTTGACAGTCTTACATTTGTGGTAATGGATTCCAAAATCCCATGTACCCTTTACATATCTGAGAATTATTTTAGCTGCTTGCAAGTGCAGCTCAGATGGATTAGCCATAAATCGTGAGACAAGAGAAACAACATACTGAATGTCAGGTCTTGTGTTGGTGAGAAACATCAAACTCCCAACCATGCTCCTGAAAGTGGTCACGTCAACCTTCGGTGCTCCATCATTTTTGCTCAATTGGATCCCATGTCCAATTGGAGTTGCAACTGCTTTGCAATGCTCCATGGCAAACTTCTTGATCATATCCTGAGCATACTTGTGTTGATAGATGAAGATCCCTATATCTGTCTGATGAACTTCCATGCCTAGGAAGTAGTGCATTAAACCCAGATCTTTCATCTCAAACTGCTTCATCATGGAGTGTTTGAACTCCATATTCAACTTTTCATTACTACCCATAAATATGAGATCATCCACATATAAGCAAACTATGAGGATGTCTTTCCCTTCCTTTAGGTAGTAGAGAGTGGGTTCATTTTTGCTTCTGGTGAACCCATATTCCTTGAAATAGCCATCAATGCGAGAGTACCATGCTCGTGGTGCTTGCTTGAGGCCATACAGTGCCTTTTTCAGTTTATAAACAAGGTGCTCCTTACCTTGCTCTTGAAAACCTTGAGGTTGTTCAACATAAACCTCCTCTATCAAATACCCATTGAGAAAGGCACTTTTTACATCCATGTGTTGGATTTTCCATCCTTTGTGGGCAGCTAAAGCAAGAACTGTTCTGATTGTCTCCTGTCTGGCTACAGGAGCAAATGTCTCCTCATAGTCAATGCCATATTTCTGTGTGAAGCCTTTTGCTACCAATATTGCTTTATGTCTTTCAATGCTTCCATCAGCATTGAATTTGGTCTTGAAGACCCATTTACATCCAACACATTTCTTCCCTTTAGGAAGCTCTACCAGCTCCCAAGTATCATTGTTTTTTATAGAGGTCATCTCCTCTTTCATGGCATCCTGCCATATCTTCTGAGTACAAGCCTTCTCATAGCTAGAAGGTTCAAGTTGTGCACTAGTCAACAAAGCATAGTTGACTACATCTCCCCGAGGTTCTTGGGAGTCATCATCTCCATACAAATGCATATTTTCAAGTCTTTGCAAAACTGAACTCATTTCACTAGCTTGACTTCTAGTATATCTTCTCTAAAAATTTTTATCCAACATCTGATAAGATGGATGATGTTGGAGTGTTCTCTTACCTCTGGATGGAGAATCAATATCCATCGGTGAAGAACTGATTGATCATTGTGGAGAAGGACTTGGAGAAGCTGTTGATGAACTTGAAGTAGAACGTCTGCTTGGGCTTGGAGGGGGTGTGTCCTTGCCTTTCTTGGGTGACACCTGCTGAATTTGTGAAGAACCTGCATCATGGGACTCATCATCAATAAAAAATCTTGGATGTCCCCATTCTCCCCCTTCATCGAAAATCACATCCCTGGAAAGAACAAACTTTTGGGTCTTCGGATTGTAGAGTCTATAGGCTTTGGTGGACTCACAATACCCTACAAAAATGCATGCTTGACTCTTGGGATCAAGCTTCTTTCTCTTCTCATCAGGAATGTGTGCATAAGCCAAAGAACCAAAAACTCTAAAATGTTTGACATTTGGTTTCTTGCCATACCATGCTTGGTAAGGAGTTATCCCCTTCAGACTTGAAGTAGGACTCCTATTCAAAATGTAGACACTGGTTCTAACTGCATCAACCCAATACATGTTGCTCAGATGCTTCGTTTGAAGCATCGATCTGGCCATTTCTACAATGGTGCGATTTTTTCTCTCTACCACACCATTCTGCTGTGGAGTATAGGCAGTGGTGAACTGCCTTTTTATCCCATTTTCTTTACAAAATTTCAAAAATTCTTTGGAAGAGTATTCTCCTCCTCTGTCTGTTCTGAGACATTTTACATGATATCCACTTTGTTTCTCTACATTTGTTTTGAAATCAATGAAGCAATCAAACGCTTCATCTTTGTGTTTTAGGAAATAAACCCAACACATTCTAGAGAAATCATCTATGAAAAGAAGGAAGTAAGAATTGTTACCAAGACTTTTTGTTTGCATTGGACCACAGATGTCCGAATGCACTAGTTGAAGTGGATAGTTGGCCCTCCATGCTTGTCCTCATGGAAACTTGGCCCTGGCGTGCTTTCCCAAAGCACATCCTTCACAGACCTCCTTGTGATCCTGAATTTTAGGAAGTCCGGTCACCATCGCTTGAGAAGTCAACAATTTTAGACTGGCAGAATTCAGGTGACCATATCTCAAGTGCCAAAGTACACTTGGATTTGCAATAGCAATATTCGCCAGTTGAGCTCCCCCTGGCTGGCCAAACTTTAGGGGAAATAACCTGTTCTTGGTCATTGGTACCTGTGTGATGATTCTATTACCATTATTCTTGTCAAATATTACACATTTTCCCTCATCAAAAATAAGTTTATAATTCTTTTCCATCATTTGACCAACACTAAGCAGATTATGTTGGAGTTGAGGGGTGTAATAGATATCATTCACCTGTTTGATGCCTTCTTGTGTTGGAACCTCCATGGCTCCAATGCCTTCAACTGACAATGATTTATCATCTCCCAACTTGATGCGAGATTTGTAGGTGGAATCAATTGTAGCAAAGAGTTCTTCTTTGCCACTCATATGATTGGAACACCCAGTGTCCAAGATCCAGGTGTCATTCAAATTTTGATCTGATTGGCCATAAGAGAGAAAGAGATTAGATGTCCCTTCCTCTTCACCAAAATGGCCATACTTGATCGCTTTGATCTGCTGCTTCCTTGTGAGGATTTGGACCAACAATCACGAGCAAAGTGACCTGGTTTGCCACAATTGAAACAAACCTTCTTTGACTTGTCACTTCCTCTTCCTCGACTTGGATTTCTTCCTCTGCTTTGTTGATTGCCTCTGTTTTGACTTCCACCTCTGCTGGGAGATCCTCCTCTGCTTGGATTTCCACCTCTTGGGCTGCTCTTGCCTCTGCCTCTTCGTTGACCTCTACCTTGGCCTCTTCCTTCTTGAGATGCGAAGGCTTTGTCATCGCCTCCATAGCTGGTTGAAGGAGATTCCTGCAATCTCTCTTCATGTGAAAGTAGAGAACCAATCAAAGCATCAAAGGATAGTGCAGACAAATCCTTCGATTCTTCAATGATAATTGCAACATGGTTCCACTTTGGAAGAAGTGTTCTTAACACTTTCTTCACCATAGTCTCTGGCTTGATTTCATCTTCGAGAGTGATCATTTTGTCTACTACTGCTTTGACTCGCATGCAATAGTCACCAACTTTCTCGTCTTCTTGCATTCTGAGATTCTCAAAATCTCTTTTCAAAGTTTGAAGCCTGACTTGCTTCACTTGATCACTCCCTTGGAAGCCTTCTTTCAAGGCCTTCCATGCCTCTTGAGCTGTTACACAGGATGCTATTCTAGGAAAGATACTTTTATCTAAGGCTGCTTGCAAATGATACAAGGTAGAGGAATTATTTTTTTGTGCTTCTTTCCTAGCTTTCTTATCAGCAACACTTAATGTGGTCCAGTCAGTAGGGGAGGGTTCTATGTAACCCTCTTCGACTACATCCCACAAACCTTTACCAATGAGTAAGGTTTTCATTTTTATGGACCAATATTCATAGTCACTTCCATTGAATTCTGGAATTGGAAGACTAGTATTTGAGGCCATGGCTACTGATTAGAAATAAACTTTGATTTGTCTAGTACAAGCAATTACAAAGAAAAGCAATTACAAATTCAAATCAAATCTTGCTTTTTCTACTCTCTCACTGATTGCTTGATCTTCTTGTTGTGGATCTTCAAGCACAGGATTCCCAAAGTTGTCGGTGATCGAGTCCTCATCGTCGCTGATGAGGATGATTTCAGGGGCAACTGGCTCAACTGGCTCTGGCTCCAATATTTGAAGGGAATCACTATCGTTGGCTGGTTCTTGGGGTGCGATTTCCACTGAATCTGACTCCTCCACTCATTGTCCAAATATGTTATCCTCATAATCTGCCTCGTAACCAGAATCAGGGTGTCTCTGATGTGCTATGACGACGTTCTGTAACTAGCTGAACACAACTTGCAGTCTGTATCTCTGAACTCTTTCATCAAATGATTTCGCGGTCTCTCTTAGCAGAAGAGAGCACAATGCATGATAACAACCGGTAGATCTGATCATCTACTCATCAATACAAAAAACTCCCTTAGTGCCTCTAAGATTACAATTTTCACTCTTCACGGTTCACAAATTTCACTCCTTTATAGTCGTTGAGGCTATTACAAAAAAATTTTTAGACTTGAACGGGGTTCCAAGGGGCAGCGCTAAACGGGTGCTCCAGAAGGCTTCCCGTCACTTTTTTTCCTCTCTTTTACAATGCTTGCCTCTTAGGCTATTACACAATTTTGCAAGGTTTTTTTAAGCCCCTTGGGCGATTTTACAATTTGCCTCTAGGGCAATAGGTTCAAAATTTTTCTAAAGTTTTAAAATCAATCTTTATAAAGTATTTTAATACTTTTTAATTTAATAATTAAAAAATATTGCTTTAAAAACTATTTAAAAAAATTAAAAATAATTGTAAAGCAATATTTTTTTAATTATTAAATTAATATTAAATTCTTTAATAAAGTTGAAATTAACTTGAAAAATAAATTAAATAAAAAATAAACCTTTAATCAGCCGAGCGAGTCAAAATCGTGATCTCCTTCATCCCAACTGAGAGTCTTTGCCAATGTGCCCCCATGGCTTCTTTGAACACGACCACCTCCAAGTCGCCTTTAAACCCCTGTCACTCGCGGCGACCAAAAAAATTTGAAAAATGTTTGTCCCAATGGGTTTCGAACCCGGGACCTGCTCCTTCACTGGCTAAGCACTTAGCCACGCGGGCTACACGTCCGTTGTGAATAGAAGGCACAAGACCTTCTACTTAGCTTGCGGCACTCGTCACTTTTAAAAAAATGAAAAATGATTATCCCACATGCACTGGGATAACGTAGTCGCAGGAATTTGTAAGTCCCTACGTGCATGAAAGAAGTTGATTGCCTTCGAGTAATCAGTCGTGCTCCTTTTGCCATGCAATAACCAATTAGAACCTACCACGCATGCACGTGCACCCTTTGCTGACTACAATTGCCCAACGGGCATCCACGTCAGCCAACCCTTTATTGCCACATGTCGTTCCCTTGTGCCACGTCACCAACCTTGAACTGCATGCAACCACCTCAACAGCGGTCTCGATCTACCAACTCAGCACCTGTGGCCTCAATCTGTGTGCCGCCAGTGTCCTCTGGCTTTCCTCGCCACATGACCAACCCTATCGCTCCTTCAATGCCTTAGCCTCAAAATATGTGCCCATCAATTTCTCTGGCAACGTGCTAGCTTGATCTTCCTCGAACATCCTTACTTCCTGGTGCTCTGATACCAAAATGAGGGGGAGTATTCAAACGCAACAATAAAACTTTATTTCCTCTTAATTAAAAAAAACAAACCTTTGGCTACATATATATAGTGGATTCTTGAACTAAATAACGCAACGGATGGAGGAATAAGGGGATAGGAGAAAGAGATAAGAAGGAGAGATAAGGGGATAGGAAGGAGGAATAAGGGGAGGGAATATAGGAGAAGAAATAGGGAAGGAGGAGAGAAAAAACAAAAAAGCCTTGTCGACATTTTCAAGCCCCCATGCACGTTCACACTGGAGCATGACATTTCTTGGCAGCTTTGCATTTGGATGCGTTCACACTGTAACAGAAATGGTAACAGGTTTACCTCAATTCTCTTCTATGGATGGAGTATGTCCTGGATGTGCTCTTGGAAAGCAACATCAAGATCCTTTCCACCCAAGTGGTTCTCTAAAAGTCTCATCCCCTATAGAGTTAATCCATAGTGACTTGATGTTTTTCCTAGAGCCTTCTTTTAAACGAGAAAAATATGCTCTAACCGTCATTGATTACTTTTCCATAAGAACTTAAGTCTACTTCCTAAATTACAAAGATGATGTTCAATCCCACTTCAAAATCTTCAAAGCCTTAGTTGAAAATTAGGCCTCTTACAACATAAAGCAAATTTGCATAGATAATGGGGGGAAATACTATAGTAATGAGTTCTCAATATTTCTATCAAGTCATGGAATCATTCATTAGCATTATGTATCCCATAATCCATAGCAAAATGGCATTGCAGAGAGGAAAAATTGAACATTGAAGGAAATGGTAAATTGTATGCTCCATTCAAGAGATCTTCTAATTTTTTTTGGGTAGAATCTATTAACTTTGTAAACTATATTCAAATCTACACACCTCCTAAAGCTCTTGACCATTTAACTCCTGAATAATCATGGACCGGCTCAAAATCGGATGTCTCATTCTTCAAGATTTTTGGGTGCACTTCTTGGGCACACATCCCAAAGAATAAAAGGAAGGCTATAGATAAGAAAAGCAAAAAGCTCATCTTTGTTGGTTATTGTAAGGAAATGAAAGCATAAAGCTCCTTGATCCCACAACTCATGAGGTATTTTTCATAGGAATGTCCAATTTGATGAAACATTACCTAAAATAGATCCTCAACCATCCTCTTCCTATATTGAGCCTTCTCCTATAGTAGAACCTCAATATAATGAAGAACCAACTTTAGAGATTAATTTAGAGATTGAAGATCAATATGAGGAACCTATAAATCCAATTCAAAGTCTTTCCACTCCTTCTACTCCTTACATTATGCCTAAATGGGCCTGCACCATTGTTAAATAAGCTACTCCTTATATTCAAAATCTTCCATCATCCAAATTAACCAACTCCATAGGCACTGGTCTTGTCTATCAGTCTATTTCCTCTAATCCTTAATCCTTCAAATAAACAACCGGTATTAAAGAATGGGATGCTGACATGGAAAACATATTATCTTACTTAATCAAAAAAAAAACTTGGGATTTAGTTCTTCTACCTAAAGTAAGGAAATTAGTTCTTTGCAAATGGACTTATAGAACAAAATATGGGCCTAATAGAGAAATTGACAAACACAAAGCTCACTTAGTTGCCAAAATAGATTTTGTTAGACTGGTTCTTGCTCTAGATTCTTCCAAAAGTGGCTTGTCTTTCAAATGTATGTAAAAAGTGCTTTCTTACATAGATACTTAAAGAAAGATATATTCATGGAATAACCTACTGGTTTCACTCAAGACTCCTCTCTTGTTTTTAAGCTAAAGAAGTCCCTCTATGGCCTCAAAAAAGCTCCTAGAGCTTGGTATGAAAAAATGGACTCCTTCCTTCTTTACTTAGCTTTTTATCATTATAAGTCTGATAACACAGTCTACATTTGGAGAGACTCCCTATAACACAGTTTTTACCATACTTGTTTTATATGTTGATGATCTACTACTCATTGGTAGTGAGTTCGCTCACATTCAAACTATAAAAGACTCCCTATATGAAAAATTTGATATGGCTGATCTGGGTCTAGCTCATTACTTTCTTGGGATCCAAATAAATCAAACAGATGTAGGAATTTCATTGTTTCAAAAAAAATACACTCTATATCTTCTTCAAAGTTTTAAAATTACAAATTGTAAACCTTCTCCTACACCCTTTCAGTTTGGAGTCAATATAATTACTTCCTGCATATCCCCTCTATGTGATGCAACTCTATACCATAAGCTTATAGGGAGTCTATTATACCTTACTCATACTCATCCAAATATCTCATATGTTGTTAGTTTAATATCTATATTCTCACATCAACCTCATTTTAGTCACTGGAAAGCAGCAAAAATAATCATCCACTACTTGCAAGGAACTACTCAATTTGGGCTCTTATATGAGGGAAAATTCATGGATATCATTGGCTACATGGATTCAGATTGGGTAGGTTCAGTAGAAGATAAATTTTTAACTTTTGGCTATGTCTTTTGTCTTGGTTCTTCACCAATTTCTTGGCTCTGTAAAAAACAACAAGCAGTGGCCTTATCATCTATAGAGGCAGAATACAAGATAACAGTTTTAGAAAGTCCAGAAGCTCTTTGGCTTCATTAGATTCTAAGAGAATTTGGTTTTTCCCATGACAAACCTATTACTCTTTGGTGTGATAATCAGAGCACAATTCATATTGCATGTAATCCAGTTGAGCATCAACACACCAAGCACATTGAGATACACATGCACTTAATTTGACAGTATATTCATAATGGGGGCATAAACTTGGACTAATATTCCAACTAAAAATCAAGTTGCAGACATCTTCACCAAGTCATTTCCTTCTCCGTATTACATACAGTTGCAAAAGAAACTTGGAGTATTACAGCTACATTGAAAAAAGGGTCTTTCATCTCTTTTTTTATTATTGTATTCTTTGGAAGATGGTTTTTTCCCATGTGGTTTTTTTATCATCTCTCCCTTACATATTATACATGAGTACCTCATAAGGCCATGTTGTCTAGACTCATTTTTTTTGTTATTAATGAAAATATTCGCCATTAGAAGACATGCCTCTCTATTTCATAGTAGATGGTTTTTCCCATGTGGTTTTTTCACCATATTTCATGTATATTGTAAATGATTACCTCATCAGGACATATTTTTGGGACTCATTTTTTTTCGTATTAAGAGGACAATCTTCGCAAACCGAATACATGCCTCTTATTTTTTTATTTTTTGATAGATGGTTTTTCCCATTGGGTTTTTACCATCTCTTGAGAAAAGAAACCATTATACATGAGTACCTCATCAGGATCTATTGTTGAGACTCATTTGCACAATACACCCCTAGTATCACTTAAGGGAGGGTGTTAGAATAAGTAATTATTCTCTTAAGTTCTACTAGGATAGACTTACATGAGTTTCCACTCCTTCATGAGTTAGGTGAAATCTCAGTTATAGTCTACGTTAGATTTTATGAGTTCTAATCAAACGGCTCCTAATGATCAACTTTGTTATTTATAGAAAGTTGATCCATTGAATAACCAATCAGTTCTATTTTGTTTCTTCAAATCTTGTAATGCTTTGTAGTTCTACTCTTAGGAAATTTTAATAGATGTTAGGTACAAAAATTAGTTTCAATTCAACTTATCACCTATAAATTGATAAACAAACTGATGTGGTGAATAAAAACCTTACAAATTTATTAAGGTGCTTAGTTGAAAAAAAACCAAAATTGTGAGATATCATTTTGGCACAGGCAAAATTTACATATATAATTCAATCAATAGAAGTAAATCCAAAAGCCCATTCCAAATTGTATATGCAATATGTCCAATAGGACTGGATGAGTTGTAGAGTATAGTAGATTTATAGAGACCAAGTATAGTAGTAAAGGATATTATTGACTATATACATGATTTACATCGGGAGATAAGAAATGAGTTGGATGAATGCTATAAAATATAAACTACATGCTGATTTCAAATATTAAACACAAGAATTTTGGGTGGGAGATTTAGTTTTGGAACCTTTATAAAAGTAAAGGTTTCCAAAAGGTACTTACAACAAGCTCAATTGGAAGAAGATTGGACCTTGTAAGGTTTTGAATTTTTTTACAGCCAATGCCTATGAAATTGAATTTCTATAAGGGGTAGACATCTTGTAAATTTTTAATGTGGAAGATCTATATCCATATTATGACAAGCTCATAGGTAGTACTAAAGACTTCATGATGAGGCCCAGAAATACCTCATTTTTATCATGTTTTGAACATTTAAATACTCCCTTAAAAACAAAAAATGATATTAATTTATGCCAAATGGGTGATTAAAATGCATTATTTGTTAAGTGTTTGTATGATTTAATGTGTAGGAGCAATGTACCCTATTTTGACATTTTTCAGCATTTTTACCCTATTTTTGCATGATTAGTTAGTGAAAAATGCATAATAAAATTAGTAGCCAATAAAGTGTGCTGAGGTTTGTGGTTGCATAAGATAATTTGAATGTTTTTCCCACTCTAAATAAAAACTAGTAAGGTTTTTTGATGCAAAAATCCACTATTTCGAAAAAAAGGACAGTTTAGCCACAAACTCATACAAATTCCAGCCACCTGTCATGATAAAGGGAGGCATATAATTGGTTAAAATAAGTTAATAGAAATTATGAAAAACTATTAAGGTAAAATTAGGAGGACTCATGATCCACTTGGAAAAATTTCCATGTGGTCCAAATTAAGGGAACAAGACACAAGGGCAAAATTGCAGGTACATCTGGAAACAACATATAAAACTAAAATTATGCAATTATTAAGGAGGTCACACACTAAGTCAAAGGAGACACATGAAAACAATTGTGTTATGTCTAAAAAGGTAATAAAATTATAGATACATGTTTGAATACACTCATGTTCCATTGAAATTCGTAGTAATAGTATAAAGCTATTACTCTGCCTTATTCGGAGCTGCTCCAAAATGAAGGGTAAAATTGAACTGTTTAGATAGAAAAAGTAAAAATGCTTCCATTTCGAAAGGATAAAGGGATAATAAGTTAAATACATGTGTGAGAAAATATCCTAGGATATTTTGAACTTTTTTCACTTCTTGGACGATGCATATCAAATGCTACAGTAGATTTGTGTCTCAATTTAGACCAGGTCCCTTGCAATAAAGTAGGTAAATTAGGGATAGCCAGAAGGGAGGTTTGATTTAAAATTTGTAAACACTCATGTAATAAAAATTATTAATAATATCACTAAATATTGGGTGAATTAGTAGAAAGTAGTCCAAGTAGAAGAAAATAAATTATAAATCAGACTATAAAAAAATTATAAAAGTTATTATTTTTTACAACAGAATTCAATAATATGCAGAGTTGTTCAATGTTTTTATTTGCGAGTGATTAGTTTTTAGTTTTGAAGTTATTTTTACTTCTAAAATAGGGATTAAGGGCCCACTTTTAGGCCTGGAGGAAGGAGCTAATTTAGCAGGTTTTCTGAAATTTTCTTGCTGCAACATCTATCAAATTCTTGCTCAAGATTGTTTAAGTAGAACTAACCCCTATTTTAGCATAATTATTTCTAAATGTTTTAAAGTATGATTTATGTGAAATTTTTTATTCAAATGACCTCTCTTATGTGTTTCCATTTCCCCTATTTTTTGCATTTTGATTTCAATAACTTTTTAATAGTTTTTTAGCAACTTTTTCAATTTTCAACAATTTTTCCTATTTTAGCAATTTAATTTTAGCAACTTCAAATTTATAAATTATTAACTTGATTGATTTAAATTTAGAATTTTAAATTTATGTGCTTTCAAATTATCAAATGTAATATAGATTCCATTTTCAACAAGTTTCAATTTTGCATTTTTAATTTCCTACAATTGTAGTTAATTGTCAATTTTATATCTTAGAAGTATTTTTCAACTTTGTAATTTAATTTAGGTTCAAATTATGCACATTAGTACTAGTGTGACCTTAAAACCACCCAAAAAACATCGGTTTCATCGATTAAATACTTGTGAACTAAATGTCAGAATTATCGCAGATAGCCTTGGACATAGCCCTAGATTTGACAACCATAAAAATTAAATTATGACAATAATGACATGCATTATTTTGGTATTTTTTTCAGGGATCATAGGTGTTGTTAGGAGATAAAATAGTCAAACAATTATTGATTGTGCCAAGTTGTGAATTTTAGAGTAAAATCCTGAACATAACAATATTGCATGAAACACAATTGTGAAACTGATAGTTGCAATTCAAAAAGTTAGAAACACAAGCATAAAAAGTATGAATAGGTTAAGGGATGCAAAATGACAATGTATTAAAAACCCTTTGCCTACCATAGGAATAAAAATTTCACAACAAGAGGTTGAAACCATGCTAAAGATGTATGAATTTAGGATTTCCATTAATGTTGAAATTTTTAGAGAATCACAATCATCTATTTCAAGAACTGTAGGATCCCTTGAGAAATTATTAGAAGAATAAAAAAATCAGTAGTTCAACACCACTTGACAAATCCATACAATCAGGACAATTTAACAGGATTTATAATTGCTATTAGGAACCTATGATGGTAAGTTCAAATGATAATCCAGGAAGATCCAGTAATGTACTCCATCCTAGTGCATCTAGTACACCTACTAGAACTTTTAAAAATTACATTCAATTAGATCCTAATGAAAACTCTCCCATGAAATTCATTTCACCTTCTATGTTACCAACTTTCAAGGAAGTCACATCTGAAGATCCTGATATATTTTTATTTGAGTTTAATATTTTATGTCAAGATCATGATTACATTAATGAAAATAAAAAGCTTAAATTGTTTACTTCCACTCTTAAAGAGTTAGCCCCACAATGGTTTATCACATTAGCACCTAATTCAATTCGAACCTAGGATAATTTGAAAAATATATTCTTGGAGAGATACCAAGGATATTTTCAAGTCAAGAATCAAAACAATGAATTTATTAGAATGAAACAAGAGGAAGATGAAATTTTAGAAGATTATATAGACAAAATTTCTTTTGTTTATAAGATATATGGGGGTGTTCAAACTGAACTTACTAAAGCTATATTATTGATAGAACTACAAGATAAATCAAGATATGTATTGAATATTATGGGAAAATAATATGTATATACACTTGAATTTTAGAAAATCATTAAAATCTGTAAAAACTATTCCTATTCAAGGCATAGAAAATACAAAACTAGTAATAACACGAGTGTTTTGGAAGAATTCATGAAAGAATTTGCTAATCTAAAAGTTGATATTTTAGTACATCTTGATAAAATATTAAACACAAAAAATGAATCCACTGAATATTTAACCATCTATTATTCAAGATGTAAGGAGAATCACTCTCTTCATGAATATCATTTAAAAAACATTTATATATGCTACATGTAGAATTTGTGAGAAAGGACACCCCATAAATCAATATGATTTATTACCAAGACTCAAAAGTGTCTTTAAAAAATATTCTCAACCTATGAAATAATTTAATTTTGTAGGACAATGAAAATGCGGTAATTTTCTTAAGTTTCCATATCAAAATTCTTCTCAATTTCCTATGCATTGGGAAAATAATCCTTGGTATATGCCATGTCTACTTTAGGTCCATTTCAATCACATTGGATTCAACCACCATGGGCATATTCCTAAGAGTGGTCTCAACCTAGATGGATGAATAAAAAACCAAATCAACAAATTCCACCATGGTTGTAACCAAAAATGCAGGGACAACAATGGGTAAAACCAAAACAAGCAAAATAACCTTCACTTTCAGTTTAACCTATGGCCAATCCAAATAATGTTAAATAGATAACCCTTATCTCTATGGCTGAATCAAAAAATACAACCATAATAAATGTTAGTGAATTTGAAACCACTCGATTATGTTTAAGAAAACCACATTTTGAACATGTTCCACTTATCAATGTAGAAATGGGACTTGAAAAAAAGAAGCATGAAAACCCATCTACATTAAAACAAAAAAAAGAACATCAAAAAGAAAAAAATATTTCTCGAAATAATTCAATGAAGAAAGTATCATATCTTGAACAGTTTGAGATATCACAAATAACATCTTTGAAATTAGACTTGATACAAGAATTAAAACATTTAAATGTTACAATCCCTTTACTTCAAGCTATTAAAGATGTACCAATTATTAATATGATTTTTCAAGACATGTTTTAATAAACCAAGAAAAAAGAAGAAAATATATCCTAAAATCATACAAGTAGGTGGAAAATTAGTAGACTTGCTTACAGAATAACTTACTCCACCTAAGTATGATTATATAATAAGCCCATGGTGTCTTGAATCACATAATAAAAATGGAAAAAACATTTCAATTTTGGCCATCATAATTGTAAAGGATAATATAGAACATTTGGATTCATCCAAAAGGTTTATGTTTGATTAAAATGTTTAATTCAACAAATTACATGATCCATGGTTTAAATATGAACCAATTACTGTCCAAACATTATTATGGAATGAGGAACAATAACTTAAACATTTATTGCCCATTCCAATACAAGATAATTTCTTTCATTTACCCCATTGATGGAATCATCATCTCTTTCATATTTTCATTTCCATATATCAAATATAATTCCTTTAAGAATTATTTTTGATAAAGATACACAAATATTCTATTCTCTTGTATCACATCATTGCTCTATCAATTCATTAATGCATATTTTTCAAAGAAACAATTCAATACATCCTAGTCCAAAACAACCTTTGCATATCAGTAGTTGGTTGAATAATATTAGGAAGTAAAATTATTTGATGAATTGAAACAACTTTCTAATGCTTTACTAACACTTCATGCATCTTTAAAATTTGGCATTGAGTTGTTACAGGTACAAAACAAGATAATTTTGCAGTTTAAAGCATTAGATAAACTTTGGTTGGAGGTACTTCACCAAATAGAGTTCATTCAAAAATGATAAAAAATGTGGCATGATGATCACATCAAGAGTAGCAAGGATGAAACAAAAGTGTTTGAGAATGGAGTTCAATTTTATTTAGTTGATAATTCAAGGATAACATTAGTGGTGAATGAACATTGTTTACAATGGTATCATAAGCCACTACCAAAGTTGGAATTTGTTCAATATTTTTCATAGTCAAACTTGCATATGATAAAAGAGGCTTCCTATTCTGATAGAGATTCTGAATAATGATATCTTTGAATCATGAAAAAAAATGAAATGAAAGAAAAAATAAAAATAAAAAAAAAAGAGAGAGAGAGAAAACTGTAGCATAAGGCATGTCGCAAAAAATGCAGATGTATGAGAACATGCATCAATTTCAGCAAGAAAGAGGAAAAATGAAGTTCATATTTCATTTTCAGAAGTAAGAAGGCAATGATGACATGAGAAGATTTGTATTGCTCATATGGAAAGAAAGGTTGATACTTCATTGTTATTGTTTTCTTGCAATAAAAATGTGTTTTTATAGAATAAGGATTATTCTTATCCAAATAAAAATAAGAGACATTCTCTCTCATTAAAGCCTCATGAAAGACATTATCTCTCATCGAAGCTCCTAAAAAAACTAAGAAAAAATGAAAAAAAAAAATATGAAAAAAATAGAATAATTCTGTAGTGAAAACCTTTTTAGAGACACTATTGAATAAATAATCATATGAAATCTGGTTTATGGCATGTTTGTCTTTTTGATCTATCCACCATTGTTCCACCATTGTACAAATCTCACCAACTGCACATGTGTTTTATTTTTTATTTTAGATACCCAACTAACAATCATCAAAAGCAGGAATTTGTAAAGTGCATGATAAATTTTTAGGACAGCCAAGTATGTGTTTCTTGTGTTTTTTCATAGAAGATATTTAGCATGTAATGTATGATAATTAAAATTTTGACATAAATAATTTTTAAACCTAACAAAAAAAATGGATATTCTCTCCAAAATGTCAAAAAGTACCCTATTATGCCCTTGGTTGAATAAGAAATTCAGGTCCAGTTCCAAGAAAATACAGTTTTGGCTATATATGTGCAAAAACACATAGAGCTTCGAAGTGAAATAGAGCTTCAGAATGAAACTGTACATTTTGGTCATATGTATGGAGGAAAAAACATAGAGCTTTAGAATGAAATAGAGCTTCAGAATGAAAACTGCACATTTCAATTGAATATATGAGGCAAATAGCATAGAGCTCTAGAAAAAAGAAGAGCTTTGGAATGAAAATTCACATTTTGTCATTTGTATGGGAAGAAAAAAACATAGCTCCAAAATAAAAATAGCTTCGAAACAAAGTTTTAAATTTGAAATAACACGATAGTGCGAAATGTCAAAACTGGTTGGCATGCACGTGCAGAATAGTTCAAATTAATTGGTGTGCTTATGCGATGAAAACAATCATATGATGTAGGCAATAACTTCTATGAGCTTGGGCACAAGTTTTTAGGTATACATGGTAGTAGTCCAATAGGGCATTTTCTAGCATGTTTTCCAACATGTTGTTTAGGAAATAAATCCTATGAGATGCACCTCACACGGTCACCAAGAATTTAGGTATGCCTTCCTAGACAAACATGTGGTAGCTATCGAGCAGGTATATTCTAAAATAGTTTGAAAAAATATGCAGGGCACAAAAATTAAAAAATGCATGGGACATGTGTTAAAAATAATGTGCCCTACATTTGTTGTTTCACCATTGTTCTCAAGTTTTGCAAAACCAGCTAGAGTAGAATTGGGATGGATGACCATCCTGGGAAGTCCTAATTGATGCGTAGCTAAAATACATTGTGTTTGTTGTCTTATTTTTTTTACATTTTTAAAATTTAAAAACAGTTAAACAAGACCAGTAGGATTAGGACTAGAAAGGGTGACCATCCTGGGAAGTCTTAGTGGGTGCACAGTTCCTAAGCGCAATGGCCTTACCAAAAAAAAAAGGAAGTTAAAAAAACAACATAAAATAGTAGATTCATCAAAAAAATGAAGTTTTTTTAAGCTTTACAATGAAATTTGCAAGAAAACCATTTGCATTAGTGATAAAATTACTAAAAGTGTTGTTTAAACAAACATATTTGCCTTGGCTGAAATAGTAGATTCATCATCATCAAAATAAATTGATTCCAGTTTTATAGTGAAGCCTATAGAAAGCACAATTGTAAGAACATATTAAGCTAAAAAAGGAGGTACACGTTGCAAAGGTTGAAGGTTGGAAACATTGAAATCAATGCCCATAAACTCATACTCTGGCATGGAGGTGGCATAAATTCTACTTATATTTAGTAGAGCAAGTTCCAGAAGTGGCATCAAAAAGAAGATATCCTACAATTACCCTATAGTACTAAAAATTCCACCTTAAAGTAGGGAGTTGTAATTTATATTCCTACCATATATGTTGTTATAGCAAAACAGGTAGCAAAATTATACTTCAAAAGAAAACTGGCACCATTAGAAAAATTGCCTATAAATTCTTGATTTTGGCATAGAAATAGTAGAAATATTTTTGAAATTGGTAGGGTAGGTTCTATAGGAGGTAACACCTAAGAAAATTCCACAATTTTCTCATAAATCTGAGGAGGATAATTTGGGAAATGCACCTAAAATTTCTATTTTAATTATTGTTGTAGCAGAACAACAACATATAGAACAAGAAACAACACCTAAACATAGGGATGGAGAGAGGATTCTTGATGTCATTGAAGGCTCACATACCCTAGGGATGTGCCCACAATAGATTCTATAGTAAATTTTGGAAAAGGAGGTCATTTTAGCACTTTTGGATGTAGCTCCTAAACATGCTAGGTTAGCTTCAGAACATCCTACAGAAACACAATTTTATTTCAAAGCAACTCCAAAACATTCGAAAAATGTATCAGAATGCACTAAAAATGCTCTAGAATAGTAGAAAGAGCAAGGCACATCAAAGATTGAGGTACTTTAAGCACAAACAATCCCAATACAAGTACGTACATCCCCTTAGGTAGATTCAAATAAAATATTTTATAATTATGTTCAAAAAGAAAAAAACTATAAAAAATGATAGAAATTACGAAAAATTGAAGAAAATGATAGAAATTGTAGGAACTGCTATGGCACCACCCCCTACACCATTCAATGATGAAAAACAATGTTGAAAAAAAGAGGAAAGACATGTTTTAACAGAATCTGGTTCAAATTTCAGAAATCGAAAAATATTGCAGGAATTGTAGGAATTAATTTTGTTTTGCATGAGTTGCAAGAATTTAAAATTGAAAATTGCAAAGATAGAACAAAAAGCAAATTTAGAATTTTTAACATTATTCAAAAATGACAACTTCAAAATTTTCGGCATTTTCATAAATAATAGCAAAATTCAGAATTTTCAATATTTTCAAAATTGACAACTTCAAAATTTTTTAGATTTTTCAAAAATGACAGCAAACTCATAATTTCAACATTTTTGGAAATTGCAGCAATTTCTCAAGTGGCAAAGGATGTTGTTCACAAAGGTATACCTAAGTATTACTATGGCCCACTAGGATGCATGAGGGCATGCATCAGGTCAAGTTGGGAGGAATGATGAGGCCTAAAAATACCTCATTTTTGTCATTTTTGAACATTTAAATACTACCTTAAAAACCAAATATGATATTATTTTATTTTAAATGTGTGATTAAAATGCATTATTTGTTAAGTGTTTGTAATATTTAACATGTAGGAGCACTGTACCTTATTTTGGCTATTTTTTAAATATTTTTACTATGTTTTTGCATGATTAGTTAGTGAAAAATGCATAATAAAATTGGTAGCCAATAAAGTGTGCTGAGGTTTGTGGTTGCATAAGATAATTTAAATATTTTTTCCACTCTAAATACAAACTAGTAAGGTGTTTTGGTGCCAAAATCCACTATTTTGGAAAACAAGACAGTTCAGCCATAGTCTCATACAAATTCGAGCCACCTATCATGATAAAGGGATGCATAAAATTGGTCAAAAGTAGTGAATTAAAATGATGGAAAACTATTAAGGTAGACTTAGGAGGACTCCTGATCCACCTGACAACATTTCCACATGGTCCAAATGAAGGCAATAAGACACAAGGTCAAAACTATAGGTACAGTTAGAAACAACATATAAAAACTAGAATTGTGTAATTATTAAGGAGGTCACACACCAGGTCAAGGGAGACACGTGAAAATAGTTGTATTATGTATAAAAGTAATAAAATACTAGCTGCACATTTGAACATGCTTATGTTACATCAGAATTTGTGGTAATAGTATAAACCTATTACTCTACCTCATGCTATGGAGTTGTTCCGAAATGAAGGGCAGAATTGAATTTTTTAGAGAGAAAAGATAAAAAGACATCCATTTCATAAGGAGAAATGAATATTAAGGTAAATAAAGGTGTGAAAATATCCTAGGATATTTTAACCCTTTTTCACCAACTGAAAGATGCGGATCAAATGCTACAACATATTTGTATCTCAATTTAGACTAGGTCCCCTACAATAAAGTAGGCAAATCAGGGATAGCTAGTAGGAAGGTTTGATTTAGCATTTGCAAACACTCGTGTAATAAAAATTATAAATAGGATCACTCACCATTGGGTGAGTTAGTATAAATTAGTCCAAGTAGAAGCAAATAAATCAGAAATCAGACTATAACATAATTGTAAAAGCTATTGTTTTTTACAACAAAATTCAATAATATGCAGATTTGTTCAATGTTTTGAGTTTTGAGTGATTAGTTTTTAGTTTTTAAGTGATTTTACCTTCTTATGGAATGGGGAGCAAGGTCCCACTCTTAGGCCTAGATGAAGGAGCTAATTTAGCAAGTTTTTTGATATTTTCTTGTTGCAATATTTTTCTGTCAGATTCTTGCCCAAGATTGTTTAAATAGAACTAAACCATGTTTTAGCATAATGATTTATAAATGTTTTAAAGTGTGATTTATGTAAAAAAAAATTAGTCAACTGATAATTGTGATGTTTTTCATTTTCCCTATTTTTTGCATTTTTTTTTAAGTGAAAAACCCCTTGCGAAGACGCCTTGGTCTGAGAGACCATGAAAAAGGGGTTCTACACCGTCAAATTCACCCAGGGGTTGCACTCGACCCTGCCCGCACCAACATTATCAATTGGATTTTAGATACCCAATTCAGCTTTTTGATAGGGTGGAGATTTGAACCTGGGACCTCCCTTGGAGGATTTCCCTCTCCTCTCCAACTCACCTACAACACCTAGGTAAAAAAAACTAATTTATAGTGGAAAACACCCCTTTTGAGGTGCCACTTTCAACAGGTTGGGCATAGGAGGAATGGAGCCTTGTTGGCCTCTACCAGAACATAGGACATTCCTAACTATACCATATATCTGCAGGATGGAGACAAGGGGAATGGAACCTGGGTCGGCCTCTACCAGCACCCAGGGCATTTACCACTGCACCACAACAAGCAGATCTATTTTTTGCATTTTGATTTCAGTAACTTTTTGATAGTTTTTTCAGCAACTGTTTAGTTTTCAGCAATTTTACTTGTTTTAGCAATTTAATTTCAGCAACTTCAAATCTAGAAAATGTTAATTTTATTGGTTATAATTTAGCATTTTCCATTTATGTTATTTCAAATTAGTAAGTGTAATATAGATTCTATTTTCAACAAGTTTTAATTCCACATTCTTAATTTCTTGCAACTGTAATTAATTGTCAATTTTATGTCTTAGAAGTAGTTTTCAATTTTGTAATTTAATTTATTTTCAATTTATGTATATTAGGATTAGTGTGACCTTAAAACCATCCAAAAAATATTGGTTTCACTGAATAAATAATTGTAAACTAAAGGCTTGAACTGTAACTAGACAAATCCTTCTATCACAGATAACCTTGGACAACGCATTGGATTTGATAATTATAAAAACTAAATGATGACAATAATTACACTCATTACTTAACAAAAACAATTGATGGAAGATTGAATAACTCAATTACTAAAAAAGAAACGAGATGAAATTGAAGCAGTAATAGACTCTAGAATAGCTAATATTACAAGAGGTAAAGAGCATTTGATCAAATGGAAGAAGTAGGTAGATGAAATAGTGACGTGGATAATTACTTTCGAGGTTGCTTAGTATGATATCTCGATTTCATATTTCAAAAATATTCATAAGCTTTCACTCATGAAACATTCCTTTTTACCTAACAAGTACGATGTGGACATCTGATATATTGAGTTTTTATTAAATTAGAGTGGTTGGAAAAACTATTTGGATAATTACCAATTTGATATATAAAATATAAGAGGAGGTGTAGCACTGAAAATGGAATAATAAGAGGATATGATCCCAAAAAAATAGAGGAAAATAAGGTCCAAAAGAGAGGTCATAGAGAGAGAGAGATAGAGCAAGGTTATATCCCGTGACTAATTTTATTTTTCTATGATAACTATTCATGTACATGAATAATGCAACAACAATTTCCTAGTCTTTACTTTATAATGTGTTAATGGTGAATAATTTATTTTGTTAGTAATGTATATGGTATAGACTATGTTGTGTAGGTTACAAACTATAGTTGCAAAGTAAAATAAGGATACAAAAATTGTTCCAGGAAGTATTGTAATGGAGGCTTTGTCATTCAAGGGGATGCTATGCAAGTGTACTACAAAGTTAATCAACCATTCTTATTAATCTTTAATGTGCATGTGATAACTATTGTTCGATGATTTTGTTATTCAAGAGAATTAATACTATTCAAGTACAAGCTCTGTGTAAGGAAAAAAAACTACCATTCAAGTCTTAGTAATTTCCATTCAACAAATTTGTCAAACTATAAGAGAGTGTCATTCATTATCTGGAATTGGAAGAAATTCAACAATAGAAGAGTTTTGTTCAATAAGAGAATCATCACTACACAATAAAATGTTCATGTTGCGCAAATAAGAAAGTCATACAATTCAAGACATTGGTTGTACAATCCACCCACAAGTAAATCCTCGTATCATATAATTGGATGTCACCATAAATTTGACTTAAATTCAAGTAATATTGTCATTCTAATGATCACCCAGTGCTTTGAAGTGAATACTAACAAATTGTATGAGTTCAAAATTATTGTCATTCAAGTTAGTACTAGTTTGCTTCTAAGAGAGGCATTTCTTCACTAAAATCCCACTAAAATCCCTCCTTGGTGTGTGATTCAAGTTTTATTATGATTTAAAACAGTCCAATTTATAAAATTATAAACATTTAATTCACATAGTTTAACAAATTATAAACAAACATGAATTTGATAATCAAAATTTAGTTTTATTAAATAATATTTCATAATAAGGATATAAAATCTTTGGTTACTCAAGCACAACTTTGAGAGTTTTAACTACCCACTTCTCTCCAACTCCTCTACATTAGCGAATATGCTATGTACATAAAAGGGGTTGGGGTTGTGCTATGTACATAAGGGGGTTCAAAAAAAAAAATCTTTGGTTACTCAGTAAAATATATAAGATTGTGTAGCATAATAAATTATTATAAATTAGATATTTTATTTAAAAAATAAAATAATGATTATTTTTTAAAATGGATTATATGGGATTCAAATGGACTTCAACTTGGTTTTTATGCATGTATTGTTTGGCAAGATTCAAACCTAGTTCTTTTTCTTAATAGTTTTGGTAAAAAAGAATTGAAATGAGTCCACCTATATGACATCATGATCATGTTATCACGATATTTTATCATCTTGATAATTGTATTACTTGACAATATTTCAACCCTTGTCTCCAGCTTGAATTTCAAGGAGTTTACTCAATTGAACTTCGTTCATTTGATGTCATTTAATCAATATATATTTTTAATTGATTAAATTGGATTGAAATAGTGGTATTACAACAATTTGACTATTATGAATGTATCACTTGATAAGATTTGACCTAGGTATTATTCTTGAAAGTTAAAGAATTTAACCAGTTTAGCTAATACTATTTGATGATATTAATATTGTATAAATTTTAATTAATTTTTTTCAAGTGGATAACATTTAATTCATATTATTTAACAAATTATAAATAAAATTATAAAAATTTAGTTCACATCATTTAGCAAATTAGAAAACAAACATGAGTTTCAATAGTCAACATTTAGTTTAATTAAATAATTTTTCATAATAAGTATATAAAATATTTTATTGCTTAGCATAATATATAAAATTATGTAGTACAATAAATTATTATATATTGTTTATATAAATTTATTTTAAAAAATAAATTAATGATTATTTTTTAAAATGGGTTATATGGGATTGAAATGGACTCCAATTGTAGGACGTCATAACATATAGTGGTAATAAAACAACTTGGCATTTATGCATGTATTTTTTGGAAATATTCCAACCTAGGTATATTTTTAAAAAAATTTGGTTATATGGAATTGAAATGGGTCCCACTTGTATGACATTATGATCATATTATGTCGATATTACATCATCTTGATAATTGCATTACTCAACAAGATTTCAACTCTTTTATCCATCTTGAAATTTAAAGTATTTAATCAATTGAACTTCTTTTATTTGATCAATATATTTTTCAATTAATTAAATCAAATTGAAAATCCCTCACCTATACTACATCATCAACATATAGTGGTATTACAAAAACTTTACTATTATGAATGTAGCATTGACAAGATTTTGTGAGATTCACCTATGGATTGAGATGAAGATATGAGACCCAAGATCTAGGTGAAGTAAGCAAGTTACATAAGCAAATGATTAGCTATTCTAGTTAAGAAGGCAAACACAAATATGAAGAATAATGATAATATACAAGTATAGAATTCTAATTGAAAACTATATACATTCTCTCATTCTTTCATGCTCAACTATAAGCATGAGATGAGAATTTATAGAAAATACCCAACAAGGAATATTCTCAACAATGTGATAAATGACATCAGCGAATGATGAATAAGTCAACATAATGAATGATATTGTAATACATATGTGTGAGACAAATAGGTCAACAGAATGAGTGAGATCATGACACATATGTGTGAGAGATGAATAAGTCAACACAATGAATGAGAATATAACCAATGTGTGTGAGAGACGAATAAGTTAACACAACAAGTGAATGTGACACATGTGTGTGAGAGATGAATAAGTCAACACAATGAGTAAGAATGTAACACATGGCATCTATGAGAGACGAATAAGTCAAAACCTACCTAAGAAAGCTTATCCTAAGTTCTAGGACAACTAATGCATAAATAAATAACATCCCCCTATAAGCACAACTTAGGTGGGTAGGGATAGATTGTTCTAAGAAATTTTGTAGCTATATTAGGTACCCATGTACAAAATTATGTCTTATAAGTAGAAAAAAGGAGAAAATTCATAGGAAAACATATTCCTTCTAAAAGAAAATAAAAATACTAAAGGGTCATGCTTAATGGAAGTGTATCATATATCCCTAATAAGTCTCATAAATAGATAAGGTGAAAATATCTATGACTTGCTTCAATGTAGGACAATAGTACAAATCAATAACCTACTCTTAGATGAGATATCTAATATAGTGTGCATGTATCTCAATGTGCTTGGTTCTATAATGATGGATTGGATTTTTAAGATCTAGATAACACTATGATTATCATAAAATATGACTATGGGTTTCTAAAATGGTATTCCAAACTTACTAAGGATATTATGAAGCCAAATAGCCTTAGTGGCAACATTTAAAACTCCTCGATACTTAGCCTATATGGAATATAAAGAAATAGCATGTTGTTTTTACTTTACCAACAAATGAGGCTAAAACTAAAGTGAAAACCATAGGTAGAGATAAAATTGTGATCATCAAGATTGTTTTCCCAATAAACATCTATGTAGCCAACCAAGGTAGAAGTAGTAACTACAAAATAGTGAATCCCAAAGCTATAAGTACCCCAAACATAGTGAAGGATGTATTTGGTAGCTTTCCAATGAAGCTCATGGGGTTCTTGCATAAAGCATGAAACCATGCCAACCACATAAGATATGTCAGGATGGGTATGATTCAAATAGTTCAACCATCCTTTCATCATGTTAATTCTCAGAATACACAATCGTTATAATGAAGTATAATAGAACATCCAACCTGTATTCTATGCTTCCTAGCTCCCTCACATCATGTTCCTTTGTTCCTTCCTTGTAGATGTCCAGCTTAGTATGCATGCACTCCCCTCTCACTTTTCATTTTTTTTTACCTTATGGATCCTCATAACTTCTTCCTATCCTACCACTAAACGAATAAATCGATAAGTTGTTTCACATCTCTTATGTACATTTACAGATAACCAAGACATCTTCCCCACCACTTCGTGCATATAACTTAATATCATGGCAATGCAGTAACATTCAACACTTTTTAATATACTAACTATAGTAATTAAGGAGTATGTCTCACACACATATTCTTTATCAAATTTAGTCTCATATATAACCAAACTCTATGAACAACTATTACACTTATTTATAAAGCAACACAATATTAATAATATAAGCTTCAACATATGGAAAACCTTTTTTCTAAGAAATTTCCAAATATTACACACACATGCATAAAAAATAAAGTGTCTCCCATAATTATTGCCACTCAAAATTATTTCTCATTTTATGATAGCAAGTGATATTTAAACAAATATAACCCATGTAAATATGCAATTTGCAATGCACCTAAATGATATGCAAAGCACAAGTTTCCATGTTCTTGACAACTAAGTCATCACTTCTCTTTTTTATCTTTTTCTACTAACTTGCTATATTTCATGGACACCTTGCAACTATCTTGCACTCACAAAGACTATTAGTAGTACCATGTTTCACATAAAAAAGATATTATTTTTTTACTTCCATTCATTTATCGTGTGAGGTGGTTCATTACAACTCATTTTACAAATATTAGTTATATAGTGGTGGGATGGTCTACTTGGGTTATGATCACCCTTTATAAATTTTGGAAAGAGGGAACATAAGGATCAAGGTAGATGATGGTAGAGAAAGTATGTTATGTGATGTACAACATGTGCATACATCAAAATTACTACAAAATTACCAAAGGATCCATTGTAGTAGCAAAAGAAGAATCTTATAGTGATAAACCATGCAGCAACAACAAATTCAAGAAATTTTTAGGATGCAGTGATGCTATAGCATCAATGCCTAGGACATATGAGTGAAAAAGACCTAAAACTTTTACATGATTGAGGTATGCTTTCTAGGATCATGTCTTGTAATTTAGAATTGTATGAGTACTATATTTTTGGTAAACAAAAGAGGGTTCAATTTACTACAAGCCTTGGTAAGAGTTATAATTTTTGCAACTTATACATTCTGATATTTTTGGACCAGTTCCAACTTAGTCCTTAAATGGTTCTATCTATTTTCTAAAATTTATAGATGATTATTCTAGAAGAGTGTGGGTTTATTTTCTAAATAAGAAGTCAAAATATTTGCAAAAATTTAAAGAGTTCAAATCTTGAGTAGAGAAAAGTTTGGGCAAGCCTATTTATGTCTCAAATCAGATAATGGGGGTGAATATTGCTCCAAGAAATTTGGTTGTACGTAAGAAGGAATTAAGCACTAGAATATTGTACCATATACTCCAAAAAAAAAAAAATATGGTTGAGCAGATGAATCACACAATCATGAAATATGTAAGAAGCATGCTCAATGCATCTATGTTGGATAAAAGGTTCTAGGTAGAGGTTGTTAATACAACTATATACCTCATTAATAGGTCACCTACAAATGTGTTAGATGGATAAATTCTAGAGGAGGTTTGGTGTGATAATCTAATTGAAAAATCTTATTTATGTACCTTTGGTTGTTATGCATTTTCCCATGTGCCTAAAGAAAAAAAGATCTAAACTTGATTCAAAATCAAGCAAATGTATTTTTCTTGACTATGGGATCCTACTGACCACAAGGTAAGTATTAGCTGAGATATTATTTTTGATGAAAAATCCATGCAAAGGAAGGAGGCACAGTAAACACCTAATGTTGTAACAATTAAAGTAGATATAAACAAATATGAAAATGAAAACAACATGTTGAAATTTTTGGCCAACATGTTGAATTTTTGACCAGCATTAAGAATAGCAAGTAGAAAAATAATTAGAGCAACCACAAAAATCATAACACCAAGAGCCACAACAAATAGATCATTGGGTTAGAAGATCTACACATCAAAAAAAGTGTCCGAAAAAATATTCTCCTATTTTTTAGTCCTCTTTTGCTTTTTTAACTGATGATGGTGAGCCTAGTTCATTTTAGGAAGCTAAAGAATATGAGAATGCAAAAAAATAGAGGAAAGTCATGGATGAGGAAATGGAAGCCCTTTACAAGAATAAGGTGTGTCATTTCATTAACCTAGGTACTACAAGACCCAAATGGAAACAACTGGCTCTGAATGGGCCTAGACATATCACCGAGGTGCTTAGGCGGCTTCAAAACTTATTGAGGAGATGCATAATCCCCAGCTCTCACAAAGAAGACTCCATGGTTTGGAACCTTGAAGACTCTGGGCAGTTCACTGTTAAATCTACTTACTACAGCAAAGAAGCTCCCAATGATGGCCGTGACTCCTCTAATCTGGTCTAGGTTCCCAAGATCATTCCCAAGGGTAAATTCTTCTACTGGTTGGCCATCCAAAATAGAATCCTCACCACTGACAATCTGATAAATAGAGGGCTTCTCATCCCTAATTGGTGCATCCTGTGTAAAAATGCTTGTGAGTCTATTGAGCATGTTTTTCTGGAATGTCCCTTCTCCCTTGCAGTGCTCAACCAGGTTTTCAAAACTTTTGCCATCTCCGTAGCCCTCCCTCATTCCATTCCCCTCCTTTTTCAACAGTGGCCCCGGCATTTCAAAAGCAGTCAACTCAAATTCATGTGGCAAGCTTGCCTTCACATTTTCCTATGGCAGATTTGGCTTGAGAGAAATGCCAAAATTTTTCAAAACCTTGTCAAGGATAAGAAGATTGTTGTTGCCAAAATCTTGGCCCTTGCTACGGAGAATGCCTCTCTCGTCTCATCGTCCAAACCCCCCCCTCCTGGACTTGAATTGGATCTAGCAAATCATTTCAATCTTCTCAATTTTTTTGTAACACCCCGCACTTCTGTTGACAGGTCTGTTATCAAGTGGGTCTTACCTCCTTCTGGGTGGCACAAGCTTAACTTCAATGGCGTAGCCAAATGTAACCTTGGAGCGGTTGGCGGAGGTGGAATTCTCAGAAATCATAGAGGAGAAATAATTTTGGCCTTTGCTCAGAACTTAGGATTTCATTCTAACAATATGGTCGAGGCTCGGGCCTTGTTCCAAAGCTTGATTCTCTTGGAAGGCTTGACTATCAATAAACTCATCATCGAAGGAGACTCATTGCATTGCATCAACTGGCTCAAAGGAACCTATGTGCCTCCCTGGGCCCTTGTTTCCATCTTCGATGAATGCAAAACACTAATTGGTGTTTATCCAAAATTAATCATTCAACATCAATACCGGGAAGGAAACAAAGCTGCGGACTGACTTGCTAATAAGGGAGTTGACGCAACAGACATTCAGGTTTGGAGATATTCCTTCCCAATCGGCCTAAGGGACATTTCTTCAAGTTCCAATGTTTGCACAATGTGAGTGGGTTACTGGTCTTCGAGTTTTTCGACTGCGTTTTGGCATCTTGGAGCATTTTCGTGTCATTTTTCTAAGTTGGTTGCAAAATCTTAGCTTGTCACATTATCACAAAATTTCCTTTTTGCTCAGGCCGCGAGGTTGCTTCTTGTCGTGATATCGCGACACCTTTCTCTCCTCTGGTGCGGTCTTCCAACTTGTCGCGATATCACGACACTTTTTCTCTCCGGGTGCTTTTTTGCAAACTTGTCGTGATATCGCGACACTTTTTCCCTTCGGGTGCTTTTTCGCAAACTTGTCTCGATATCGCGACACTTTTGGCCTTCAGGCACTTTTTTGCAAACTTGTCGTGATATCGCGACACTTTTGGCCTTTAGGCACGGTCTTGCTTTTTGTCACGATTTTGTGACACCTTTTCTCTCTCCAATGGTGGTCTTCCATTCGGTCGCGATATCGTGACAAGTTTTCTCTCCAACGGCGGTCTTCCATTTTGTCACGATATCGTGACACTTTTTCTCTCCGGGTGCCTTTGCGCAAACTTGTCATGATATCGCGACATTTTTTTCTCTCCAAAGGTGGTCTTCATTTTTGTCACGATATCGCGACGCTTTTTCTCTCTCCAACGGCGGTCTTCCAGGCTGTCGCGATATCGCGACCTTTTTTCTCTCCAATGGTGGACTTCCTTTTTTGTCATGATATCGCGACATTTTTTCTCTCCAACGGCGGTCTTCCTTTTTGTCACGATTTCGTGACACTTTTTCTTCTTGGCAGCAGGCTTCCACTTTCGTCGCGATTTCGGGGCTCATTTTCTATTTCGGCTACGGTCTTCATTCTTGTCGCAATTTCGTGACACCTTTTCTCTTCGAAAGCGTTCTCACTTCTTGTAGCGATTTCGCGACTCCTTTTTCTTGTCACGATTTCGCGACTCTTCTTCTCGACCGGCTCCAACCCTGCAACTTGTCACGATATCGCGACACTTTGCAACATGTCGTGATATCACGACTTCTTCCCTTCTTCGGCTTCGATGGCGATTCTTGTCACGATTTCATGACTTCTTTTCTTCCTTTGGCTTCAACGGTGCATCTTGTCACGATTTTGCGACATCACCTTTTTTGTCGCAATTTCGTGACACCTTCCCTAGTGTGGAGGTTTGCCAGCATTCTATTCCTTTCTTCTTGGACCACCTCGGTCGATATGGATTTATTGTAATCTCTCTTGTACAAAGTTCAGGGACCTTTCAAAACCCTTTCTACCAATCAAAAAAAAATGTGGGAACTTGTGGATCTCCCACCTTGAAAAATAATTTTTGGAAACAAGTGGGTGTATAAAGTAAAGAAAAACAACAATGGGTTGTTGGAATGATATAAAGCTTACTTGGTGGTAAAAGGTTATGTGTAAAATTCAGGTATAGACTTTAATGAAATTTTCTCTCTAGTTGTGAAGATGACTACTATTAGAGTTTTACTTGCACTTGTAGTAGCACATGATTTAGAACTAGAAAAACTTGATGTAAAGACTATTTTCCAGTATGGTGATCTTGAGAAGGAGATTTATATGGATCAACCTAAGGGCAATGAAGAAAGAGGTAAAGAGCATTATGTCTGCAAAGTCAAGAAATCTCTATATGGGTTAAAATAGGTGCCAAGGATATGGTATAGAAAATTTGACACCTTCATGAAGAGCTAAGGTTTTAGCATGAGTGAAGCTAACCATTGTGCATACTATAAAAGGTTTGATGATGGTAGTTTTATTATTCTATTGTTGTATGTTGATATGTTGGATGTAGGCCCTAGCATGAAGAAAATAACTAATCTTAAGTCTCAGTTGGCTAGGATATTTAAAATAAACGATTTAGAAGTAGCAAACCAAATTTTAGGGATGAAGATACATAGGTATAGAACAAGAAGAAAGATTCACTTATATCAAAATTCATATATAGAAAATATTTTGTAATGCTTCAATATGCAAAATACAAAACCATTTAGTACCCCACTTCTTTCACACTTCAAATTGTCTTTTCAATAGTATATTAGAAGAAAATTAGAGAAGACAAGCATGTCTCATGTACCATATTCATCAGCAGTAGAAAGCCTCATGTATGACATGGTAAGAACTAGACTAGATATTGTCCAAGTAGTGGAAGTTATCAGTCGATGCATGGAAAATGTTGGTAAGAAGCATTAAAATGCAGTGAAGTGGATATTTAGATATTTAAGAGGCACTTCAGATATTGCTATTTACTACAAATCAACAAATTTGTAAGTTAAAGGTTTTGTCGATTTTGATTATGATGGAGATAGAGTGAGAGAAAGTCCATTATAGGATATACTTTCACTCTTACTGGTGGAGTTATGAGTTGGAATTCTAAGTTGCAATTTATGGTGGCTTTATTAACTACTAAAGCAAAATACATTGCAGCAACTAAATGCAACAAAGAGGTAATTTGGCTCGAATGACTATTGGATGATTTTCAGATAATGTAAGAGAAAATTGCATTGGATTGTGGTAACCGAAGTGCTATTCAGTTGGTGAAGAACCCAAAATTCAATGATCACATGGAACACATTGATGTTAAGTACTATATTATAAGAAATATGGTGGAATAAGATAGAATATTGTTGCAAAAAATTGTTACTTAAGTGAATCCTACATATATGCTTACTAAGTTGATCAATATAGAGAATTTTGAGTGGTGCAAAACTTCTATGGGCTTGCTAAAAATATGATAAGGGAAGCATTGGTTAATTGATACTTGGATGGAAAAAACATAAGCAAATAGTTACTATATATCGACTTCAAGTGGGAGAATTTTAGGAGATGAAGTCAGTATCCAGATCTCCAATGTTCTTTAGTAGCAAGGTGTATGGTGGTGCAGTTCCAGATCCATCCCAAAATTATTTAGGTATTCATACAACCATAATTCTAGAAATTCGTACAATCGTATCACTTGGAAGAGGAAGCGAACAGTATTTTGGAAGAGGAAGAAAACATTTTTTTGGAGTCTTTCTTTTTTGGAAAGGAAATGAACAGTTCTTGTTTATCTATAAAATGGAAATTGATCCTATGTATGTAAATTTTTATTGAATGTAAAAACTTTTCTAAAATCAATAAAATATTGAAGCTTCCATTTCCCATTGTTTTTCTTGCACATTGTAGGTTTTCCACGTAAACTTTGTTAATATTTTTCTATGTTATTATATTTTTTTTCTTGCACGTAATTTTATATTTTTCAAATAGATACAATAAGATAGTAACATAGAGGATATAGGGATGGATGACAAATATAATTTTGCAAATATGTGGAAGATGAGATTATAGAGAGGATAAGGTACTAATAAGAAGAAGTACAAGGATCACTTAAAGAGGGAATATGAGCAATATAAAAGTTCTAATAAAAGAAAAGAATGAACCAGTACTAGAACAAATGTAGAATTTAGAAGGAGACATTGAGAGCTACAAAACATTATTATTAAGTATAAAATATAAGGTTCAAGAAAACAAATAATTATCAAAGAAGACTTTAGTGTAAGGGAAGATGCCAACGTAGAAAGTGTGTAAGGGATGGATGGTGACACCTGAGAAGGTGATAGAAAAAATTCCAATGGGTGTAGAGGATGAGATTAAAACACCAAATAAACCATACACAAGTACATGGGAAGATAAACCAACATCACATTTCATATATTAGTGGAGAAGGGTGTATAGTGAGGACACAAGATGTAAGAAGAAGATTATTTGAGGAAAAAAAAGTACCAAGGACAAAAATGTTAAAAGAAGAACAAGATGAACCACCAATAGTAGAAAGAGATCAGACAAAAAACTTAAGGGAGCTATCATCAAGTGATGAAGAAGAAGAAATTCCACTAATAGCTAATGTTACCACCAAATTGGGCAAACATATATGCCCAACCTTCATGGAAGAAGGGAAAGATGACCTAGTCAAACACATTGGCATGTGTATCACCATTTGAAAAACAAATGGGGTAAGGTAACCTAATGAATGGTTTTAATTATTTCCTACCATATTATTGGGACTTGCAATAGACTGGTATTTGAAGCAAGACAATACACCAGCCTTTAGACTATGGAATACAATGAAAGATTAATTTGTCAAATAATTTTGACAATTGAGGGATTATACATAAATTATTACTAAGATATATGGTACAAATAAAGGGAAATATGAATATTTTAAAGCATATAATTGAATATTGAAGTAGTTGACTAATAAAATGTAAATGCTACCAGCTAATGGACTAAATAGGAGATGGTTCATTGATGGATTATTACCTAAGTATAGGAAGAAGAAGGTAGTTCCATATTCAACATATGTTGAAGCTTTAGAAAAGAGAAAAAAAATTTGAAAGTGAGGTAAAGCAGATAATAGCTAGAATTGTAGGACATCCCAAGAATGAAGATATGGATAATGATACAGAATATTTTTGTTAAAACCTTCAAGAAACCTACTTTTTAATATGTTTCTTAGAGTTGAATCCTTATAGAAATATCCTTATTAATACAGTGAGAAATATTAGGCTAATTTACTTAGAATAAATAATTTTTAGGTGTATAATGGTGGTATAATGGTAATATCCCAAGGTCTTACTATAAAAATATTAATAAATTAATGTAAAATGTAATCGCAGGCCACTCAAAGGGGGCTCCCTTGTAATCGCTTTACCACTATAGGGGGCTCCCTCCTTAGAATCTATGATTCTTATTCTTCTTCTTGGATGATTTGTGTGAATGGACAAAATAATATATATATATATATATATATATATATATATATATATATATATATATATATATATATATATATATATATATATATATCTACTCTAAAGCTATGTTGGTGAAGAGATGTGATGGTTCACGTTGTGAAGCGATGTGATGGTTTACTTTATAAGTTAATAATATAATAATTAAATGATTAATAATACTAACCAATAATTTTGGGATTGAGGATCATAACATTCCACCCTTCTTAAAAAGAGCTTTGTCCTCAAATCTCAAAGTGATGAGCTTTATCTTTTGTTTTCCAAGAAGGATTTGTGTAAGTTCTTGGAATCTTTTAATTTCATCTTTCCGTAGGCAGGGATATCGAGAAGGATGAAGCGTTAGCGGGGGATACCAAAAATAGTAGTAAATGTGCGATGATGAGGGAAGGACAATCCTTGGGGTTCTTCAAACGCCTTAGAATGATGCATAAAAATATGTGCTAAACTTTTACATTCTCTTGTTGTTCCCTGGAAGAGGCAATGAAGGAGTGTGTAGTCACCTTTTTACCTTGTTTTTGAATAGGTTTGATCCTATGGCGATAACTCACTAATGGAGAGAAAATTGAGTGTAGTTCTTGTAGAGTGTATGTTTGGCCAAAATGAGTCACTTTGAGAATGTCTACCTCATCCTTGTCTGATGCATCGATCACTTTTGGTATATGAACCGTATTGCCTTTATAATTTTGATTAGGTGTTTGGCATATTTCTATTTTCCTTGTTTTCTACATCTTCCTCTTCTTTCTTATATTTTATGGCTTCCTCATCTTCCTTACCTTCCTCATAATTGCCATCTTTAGTGCTATCTTTAGGTGTATCCGTCACTATGTCTACCTCTATTTTATTTTCTTCTTCTATTGCCTTATCGGGGTCAGTTGCATCTAGAATATATAGTTTTCATGTAGCACATTTATGATTTTTCTCAAATTTCTCATCACAATGATAACAGAGACTTTTTGCATATCGTTATTTCATTTCTTCAAAACTAAGAGATTTAATCAGTAGGATTTGGTTAAGTTTAGGGGTTGTGTAAGTGATTTTTGCTCTTCCATTATGCGTAGGTTTGGGAGCGATGTAAGTGGTCGACGATTTCCCCATAGGTGGTTTCCCTAATCATTATTGTGCGTTGATTTTTTCCTCGGCTAATTTAGCCAAACCAATAGTTTGCATCATGGTATAGGGTTTGAACTTCATCACCTCTATTTTAATTTCCTCTTTCAATCTATTGATGAAGCAATATATGAGAAATGCTTCATCCAACCTTGTGTTGTGTTTGGTGATATCCTTAAATATAATTTCATACTCATGCACGATAGTGTTTTGATGAATAACCTTAATCAATTCCCACATGGTTGGGTCCCACATGGCTCTGATACCAAATGGTAAGACCCCAAGGTCTTACTATAAAATATTAATAAATTAATGTAAAATATAATCGCAAACCACTCAAAGGGGGCTCCCTTGTAATCACTTTACCACTATAGGGGGCTCCCTCCTCAGAATCTATGATTTTTATTCTTCTTCTTGGATGATTTGTGTGAATGGAAAATGTAATATATATATACCCTAAATCTATGTTGGTGAAGAGACGTGATGGTTCACGTTATGAAGCAATGTGATGGTTCACTTTATACGTTAATAATATAATAATTAAATTATTAATAATACTAACTAATGCTAACTAATAATGTTAGGATTGAGGATCCTTACATATAATGACAATACTTTTCAAACAAACTTTCTTAATCTTGTATAAAGGAATTAGGGATTTCAAATTCACATACCAATTCCATGTTAAAGTTTTCCATAAGATCTAGTTTGGACAATGGGTGTATAGAAAAACAAGTTCTTAAGGAAAGACAATATTATACCACAAGTACATATGTTGCATCTAAGAACAAAAATAAAGTAGTTGAATATCATGTGAGCATAACTTGAACATATTTTATACGAGAGAATCAATATCAAAGTTTAAGATTATCAAGTAATAAAACAATGAGGATTCACCTCACCTATACATAACATTAATTGGAAAATCTTGAATTTCCCTTTATTAAATTTGGTATTCATTTGGGTTAAATTAACTAATGAATTAGTCATATGTAATATCATATTATATCAATCGATCATTTCACTGGATATATTATTAATACAAATACCCAATATAATAATATAATACAATGGTATGATTATTCTTCTATTTTTTGACCCATAAGGCGGTAATATCTCTAAGTGATACATATTTCATCCTAAATGTGCTTTAATATCTTTGAACAATGAAATTATATCTATAAAAAGTATTCCAAACATTATATACCACATTGGTGGCCAGATCCTAAGTATAGGCTCATAAGTGCATGATATGCAAAGTGTTGTCTATGCATCAATTTATGACTAGATCAATGATCTAGTTTTCTATTGGCCTTAACTTTATCTATTAAAATCAATGCACATTATGTGTCCATCTCTAATCTATGCATCTATTCTCTAGCAAAAATATCCCAACCTTATAAAATATTTAATCAAGTATCTTTTTTTTAGTAGATGAAACCTAATTTTGATTTTTACCCTAGGAATCAATCCTATATAATTTCATATAGCCTAATATTATTAATATTCCAAAATTCTATCAAGTATAAATATAAGAGGTTAAATGACATAACACTCAACTCTTATTGGTAGGTTGAGCTCTAATATATCTAATCCTATATAATTTGAGGAATAAATCCTTGATTGTTGACTAAATACAAACAATTCATAGTTTTCATATATCTTTGTAATTTTTATAACACTACATATAAACATGAGTAATGACTAGTAAAAGTGGTTATTGAAAACACATAAATTTAATTTGTTTTCCTTCCACTCTAACTTGATTTTAATAAATTTTCAAGATTAAGAAATTGTAACATTGATTTTAACCTTGAAAAGCATCAATTTATTAAAAATAGTTGTAATCCAATTTCTTGCAAAATTAAAAAATTATACAAACTATAACAAATATCATAATATTGTTTAGAAGACTTTGCTTGTATTATTTCAAAGGAAAATATACACTTCATTTAATTCTTAGTTTATTTTTTTTCAATAAGGATATCAACATTTTTTTAATTGGTTATATAATAAAAACATACCCTACCTATATTGCATCATATAAAATAACTAATTATATGGGATTGAAATGGCTCCATCTATATTAAATTACGATCACATAGTTGTATTATAATATCTTGGCCATTTATCACTTAGCAAGATTAGAGTTCATATCATTTTATTTTTTATATTTTTTTCAATTAGTTATATAGGTCCACCCATATCACATAATGACCATATAGTGGTAGTGGTATTACAACAATTTGTATCACTTGGAAAAATTCAAAACTTGGTCTCCCATTAAAAGTAAGAAAACTAACAAAGATAATATCACTTGCTGATTTTTTACATCTTTAAATAAGCATTATATGTAAAATTTTTAAGATAAATATATTATGGTTAAGTCATTATTTTATAAGCCCTAAGATGAAAAATTACTAATGTGTAAGGAATTAGTTAATAATTTGCCAAGTCTTAATTTTCATATGAGATTTTTCATTTTTCACTTTTATTACATGAAATATTATGCTTCATAAAAAAATATTTATATATTTTTAAGAATTCCATATATTAACACAAAACTTATTAATGTAAAAATCACACTATTCATACAATTTAATTTATTATTACTTCAAAATTTATACTTACACTTTTATTAAAATAAGTATATTTAAAAAGTCCATTTTCAATTAAATGGATTCTTTGTAGTTTTAAGCTTTCAAACTGAAAATCCTAACAAATATTTATTGATAATACGAGTTTAATCTTAAATTCAAAAAGTGTAAAATAGTTCAATCTGGTATACACACCAGCTATAAACCTTAAAAAACATTAATTGACTTACTCCACATACCATAAATACAACCTTGTAGGACCGCCTTCACCCAAAAAGCTCTGCCAGCGAGAAAGGAAGTGTGGTTGTCTTTGATGTAAAAATTCAATGACCAGCTTTGTTACAAGTGTACATCTGCATGGATTCTGCCTCCTTGGGAATTATTTTTATTGTAGTCAATAAAGTGCCACGATGCGGAGAATCGTCTTTGCAAAGGAAACTCCAAATAGCATATACCCATTGGATATCCTTCCTTCTCCCACCTATAACATATTCTTACAGACACTCTCAACTCTAAAACTCGTACAAAGAGCATATACCCATTGGATATCCTTCCTTCTCTCACCTATAACATATTCTAAAACTCATAAGGCTGATCATTTGAAGAAGTGGTCGTGAGGGATAATTGCAGGGGGGCTCTCCTTTGGTGGGTGAGATTGCTACATACATAATGCTCTCTATTGCCTGCCAAAGGAGAGTTGCCCTGTGATTGTCCCTCTCAGCACAGATTTCTCTACTGCCTTCCAAAGGAGAGTTGCCCTGTGATAGTCCCTCTCGGTACAAAATCTGTATTTGCACTCAGAATTCTTTGGTGAAGATCAATCTAAAATTTGCATGTTATTCCATCGATAAACATCTGGTATGGTTATATACAACTATTATTTGTATGTTTTGAGAAACGTGTTGTGTGGTTATATATAGCAGTTATTATTTGTATGTTTTGAGAAACGTGTTGTATGGTTATATATAGCAGTTATTATTTGTATGTTTGGGTAAACATGTTATATTTGTAGGTTCAATAAAGATGTTGTCTACTACTAATATTTATATATGATAGTATATCCAGTTGCTTTGTATGGTTATGTACAGCAGCTATTAGGTGTGTTTGAAATTATAATCTCTAAAAATATATTGTAAGGTTATATACAACTGCATTATATGGTTATATAAGTCGGTTGTGTTTGAAAACAATAGAAAAGGCCAGGTTTCTTTCGAACATAATATCTTTGTGCTGTGCAATTATTTGCCCATTTTTTTTAATCTCTATTTTTTTCGAAAACATACTTGATTGATAACTTTTCAATCAATCCTGGACTGTTGTGTATATTTTTCTATCCTATTTTAATACTTAAATATATATATAATTAGAGCTTTATATTTTTCTATCCTATTTTAATACCTAAATATATATATATAATTGAGAGCTTTTCTAACCATCTTCGAAGGTTGAAAATAATATGAGAAGTGAGTGCTTTTCTAAGCTGGGCTACGATGAAACATTTGATTGAAAAACTATGTATTCAGTAAATTTATGAATCTATCTTTTATATTTAATGTAAATATTAATTTTTTATAAAGACAATAATATTCTTTCTCCACCATTACATTATTAAAACCAATGAATGTTTATAAAGATTTAGTTTTTTTATTGCTTTTTGTTTTGAATTAGAGAAATTAGGTTAATTTTTAAGAAATAGTTAGGTTTTTATATTTTATTTTGTTTGTACCTGAAGTTCTTTTTAAAGGTAGATGAATTGAATATGTATTATTGAGAATAAATTTAATTTAATTATAATATTATATTTTTCTGGGTTCGTATAATTAAAATATAAGTAAGGTTATTATTTTGGTAATTCAAATTTAGATTGTTTTTAATAAATGTTCAAAACATATCAATTTAATTTTTTTTAATTTAATTTTAAAATACTAACTTTGGTATGTGCATAAATTTTAACTTTCAAATTAGTCATTTGTGTCTCAGTAGAAAAGTATTAATACTGGTTTGAGGTGTTTTAATGAGCTTCATAGTATGATACTTTTCAATTGAAATTATATTAAGTTGTGTTTTAATAGTCTTGAGAGCATGAAAGTATTCCGTCAATTGTGTTTTTTCTTTTTTCCAAGGGAACTTAAAAACACAAGTTTTCTTTTCATCTTAGAGTTTGTAAATTTAGTTAAAGGTAAATTATGGTTTTTTATTTGATAGCATGATACTATATATTAATAATAGTTTGTGATTTTTAATATAGTTTGTAAATTTAGGTAAAGTTAAATTATGGTTTTTTATTTCATAATCTTTCTGGCATGAGACTATTCAATTAAGAATTATGTTAATAAAAGTTTGTGATTTTTTTATGAGCACACACCCATCCCCTCACAAATTCACGTATACCACGGTTTGAACCTTGGACCTTTTGAAGAATAGCCAAAGCCCAAACTGTTGCATTATCCCCCTGGGACAATGTTTGTGATTTTAATTGTAGGTAAATTATGGTTTTTTAATGGTTTGATAGTCTATCTATGTTTTTGATAGTTTTTCTTTAAATTATATAGGTTTGAAATAAAACCATCCATATTATATTGTGATTACATAATTGTAATATATTTTTTTATTGATGGTTATAAGGGGATTAGGGACCCAACCTTTCACAAAACATCATAGCATATTGTATAAGGAAACTTATAATAACATACTGAATACATATAATTAACAAAATAATTTGGTACTCAATTGCCTATAAAATTTCAAAACACTAATTGAACATCATTTACATAAAACAAGAGAAAACACTCCACATAATCATTTTCAAGTAAGCAAACAGGGACCACATCATTTAGAGTTTACCACCACTACTCAACTTTAGGTTCACGTTTCATTCAACTCTATACTTTGCCTCTAGGGATGCTACTCCAACCATTTTTTTTTATGTAAAAAGACATTATATTAAAGAATTAAAAAAATACATTTTTTACAAACAAAAAAAAATGTGGATAATCATGCAGCCAAAAAACCATTCTCATAAAAAAAAGAGTGAGAACCCAAGCAAACAATTTATAGATATTCAAAATCACCTTAGATAACTGATGGACAATAGAATAAATTGATTACAAAATGATGAGGCTCTAATAAATGGATTTAATCACCCCTAAGACTTATTTCCACCCACTAGAAGCATCAAAAGACTTTGGCATCGAGTCCCTCCCCTATCTAGAAGTGTTGGGAACATCCACCCATCCATAAACAAATAGCTCTTGGCTAGAAACAATCAATGAAGATCCTAAATTGACCGAGGCATCAAGTCGAGGAGTTGGGGGAGAGAGGAATAGTCACATAGCCATGACCATATATGTAAGGATCTTAAGCTGGGATAGGAGTACAGTTTGAGAGTGAGTGACACTACTATCTAAACTTGAAATGACTTCGAGGAGCATCCTACTCAAGAGAAACTTAATTGATTAAGCATGATGAATTCCCCCATTGATCAATAAGCTCCTAAATATGAGTGAGCTCCATGGATACCTTTTTTTAGCCTAAATTATAATCTAAAAATACACAAATGAAATAATATTAGACTTCTCAAAAGTAGAGATGTGTAAAGAGGAATAACACTTACCAAAGATATAGTCATTTCTAGTTCTTCATATACTGAACATAGTCGTCATACAAAACAAGTGCTACACTTCAAAAAATAATAGTAAAAAATGATAGGGGGTCTCTCAAAATGATATGCTTCCACTCAAACATGGTGAAGGAATAGGGTCTAAAAAAGGAAAAAAACCACTCCCAAAGGGAATGAGCATGAACACAAACCCAAAAAATATGGACAAAGTCTTCATATTGAATACATAAAGGAAAATAAGGGTTAGGGATGCCTAAATGTTTTATATGCTCCCAAATAGGAAGTCCTTAGTGCAAAAAAATCGAATCAAAATAAGAAAGTTTAGGCTCCAAGAAAGGAGCCCAAGCAATCTCAAACATGCACATCCAAACAGGTCGAGGGAAAGAGACCTTCCACCATTGATTGATCTTATAAATAAATGTTAGTCAAGGAGAGATTTATCCATACCCTAATAGGGCCTTATAATTTCATGGTAAAGTGTTTGAATACCACTTCCAGTTCTTCCACCAAGGTTGCTACAAAAGCATAGAAATATTGTGTAACATGGAGTCAGGGAGAGTAGCCTTGACAACCTCAAAAGTGTACTTTTCAAAGTGACTTAGCCCAAATTTATCTCTAAAATAATCCCAAGGGAGTCAATCCCTATTAGTAAGAGAAAATAAATTAGTGATGCATTGCACACCTTTGCAAAATAATCTCAACACATGAACCCAAGAAACATGTTCAAGCGAGGAACCTTGGTAGGTGATAATAAGTTACCACCAAACATTCATTTTGTTGATGGAGAGGCCATGCCAAAATCTCTAGCCATTCCATCTAATCCAAGTATTTACACTCTCCCAAGCTTTACATATGCTCTTAATGATGAAGGATCCTAACACTTTGATAGATACAAGGACAACAAGGAGGGAAGGGAACCCCATGCTCTTCCAACTCTTACACCCAAAATTGGAACCTTCACTAATATAGTGTCGAATGAGAATCTTCCAGGAATCATTACCTATGAGGGCTTTGATGACCCACTTAACTCAAAGGACCTAACCTTGATATTGGGTACTGAGAATGCCAAGTCCACCATGGCTTCTAGGAATACAATAATACTCCCAGGAAATAAAGTGGAATCTCAAAGTATTATTGGAATAGGATCATAAAAATTCTTGAAGAAGCTTATCAAGATTCTTTTAGCAATTTTTGGATGGGACCCAGTAGGAGGAATAATAAACATGGATGGCTACAAGGACTTTAGTGCAAATTTGAAATTTACCAGCAAGGGAGAGTTTCTTGGTGGACCAGTAGGTAAGTTTCTATTCCACCCTATTAAAAACATACTTCCACAGCTCTAGCATAAAACCATTAAAGGTAAATGTAATACCTAAAAAATGAAATATTTCTCCCTCTTGGATGATCTTCCATTGATATTGATCAAGCTAGTGGGGCATTGGGTCGAGAGACTACCTATAACATTAGGTGTTTCTCCATTTAATGGAGGATCTAAAATCCAAATAAAAAGCATCCATACAAGCAAGTACTTGTCGAATGACATCTTCTTTCTAAATAAGAGTGATAAAAGATTCATCAAAAAAATGACCATTGATCAACTAAGTCTCACCTCTAGGGAGAGAAATTCCTTGAATAAATCCATGAGCAGTGTGGTGAGGTAGTAAATAGCCAAACCCTTCAACAACAAGGATATAAATAGATGGTGCTAATGGGAAGCCCTTTCTAATGGAACGAAATATATCAATACTTGAGGATTTTTTTTGTTAATGGATAAAACAACAAAAGCCTCAATAAATAATGTTTCCATAAAACTTATGAAGTAGGTTCCAAAACTAAGAGCTTTAAGCATGGCTAAAATGAACGACCAAACAATATTATAATAGGATTTATCAAAGTTAATTTTTATGAACACGGATTGTTGGTTATAATTGTGAGACCACTCCATGCCTTTCCAAATATCAATAATATTTTCAAGTATGAACCCACCACAAATGAAGCTAGTTTGCTTTCGATGCGTAATAATAGGAAGGAGATGACAGATGCATAAATCCAAGGCTTTGGTAATGATCTTATAAGAAATATTAAGGAGAGTAATAGGTCTCTAATTGGTGATTATTTTATGATCATCAACCTTGGGGATACATTTAATAATCCCTTGATTAATACTATGGCTCAAATAACCCTTAGATAAGACCTCTTGATAGACTTTAAGAAGATCAAGCCCAACAATGTCCCAAAGGGATTTGTAGAATTGACAAGGAAATCCATCAAGACTAGGGGATTTATCATTGGCCATTTGAGAAAGAGCTTCCTCCAGATCCTTCAAATAGAGGTCCTTTTCACAGGTAACTCTTTGAAGCTTAGAAAACCACTTTGGGACAACAAAAGGGAAGTATTTAAGGGCCTAGTCACGTTGCATGGAGCAGGCCTGATCCATAAAAATAATCTGGTAATGTTCTTCAAAAGTAGAGAGGATATTAGAAATATTAGAAACATGCTCTCCATTAATGTAAAGGGTTTTAATATCCAAAAATGATTGAGAGGATGCAAGCATTGAAAGAACTTCTTTGTAACCCTGTCTCCAAATTTGAGCCAATGTAACCTCACCTTGATTTGTGTCCCTTTGGCATCATAGTGCTATGCCATTAGAAGTTGGTATTTAACCATAGCAAGGTGCCTCTAAATATCCTCATTGAAAGGATTGGACTAAATTTGATAGGAGGCCACTTCCAACTCCAACTTAAGAGCAACATTGGAGCAAATATGAAACTTAGAAATATTACACCCAAGAAAGCATAGGAATTTGGTAGTGTTTTGGATAGCAACATTCCACCATTTAATCCATCCATAGGCCCCTTTCGATACAGGGCCTAGGTTTCAAATTTTGATAAAATAGGCCCTCAATATGGGGTGGTGTAAAATAGAGGTATTAAGGTAAAATTACAAATGATAAAAAGGAGGGGGGTAGAAGAAACGAAGATGGAAAAGTAAATGGAGGAATTATCAGACAAGTAGAGCTCAAGGTGGACGAAGATAAAAGGAGAAGAAGGTGAAGGTCGCTTGGAGGATAAAATATCATAATATAAAAGCATGGCTCTATCCAATATTTTTAAAATATGACTCTTACCTTATTGATTGTTGGACCATGTAAACCAGACACTAGTTTAGAATAAAGAGGGTAAAAAGCAGTTATTGAAGTCAAAGAGCCTCATCATTTTTTCATGAAAATCCATGCTTCTCTTTCCCTTGAAGCCCACCTCATGGGAATAATAACCACACATAAGAATTCAATCATAATGAAGTCCCTGTAGAGCAACCAAACAACAGGGGGAAGAGAATGTCATCCACTGCCATAGCACACAATGATCATCGGCATCATTAGGAACGTATATGTTGAGCACACCAAGAATATGACCATCAATCTCAATCACAACCTAGAAAACATGATTAGAAGGGTCACAACCCCAAGAGATCAATTTAGAATGATAAGGTTCTAAAAGGTAGATTATTGCCCCTCCTTTACCTATTTCATGCATAGTATGAAAGGTGTGGTCTCATGACAAGAGAAAGGATCAAGTACTTGACAACATAAATTTAGTGACTTTGACTTCTTGAAAGCAAAGAATATCAATATTTCTATTTTTTTATCTTGATTTCATATAGACCCTGATGCACTATGTACTTGCACATAGGATCTATCAAACCCCTGACATTCAAATACATGCACTTCATAAGATAATTAAGGAGTATTTTTCATTTGAGGACCTCAATGTTCTCATTTTTCTACCAAAGATTCAAAGGTATTTATGAGAAACATATTATGGTTTTCATGAAAAAAAAATATTTGTCATCGCTTCTCCAAAGAGGTCTCCCTAACTGGACTACGAGATGATGATGTTTTCATGAGGGAACTTTGTTATATATATTAGGTGGATAAATAGGGTATTTGCTTGAGGGAATGGACTTTGGCATAGTTGATGGCTTAGCCAACTGGAAGGCTGAAGAACAAAAACTTAAACTGAGAGGGGGGTGAACAATATAAGATCAAATTTCACTTTTCTTTCCCAAATAATATTATCCAATTTTATTAATGGAAATATCAATAGTAGTAATCAAATCAATGCATAAATCATCACACACAATAGAGACACCAATTTAATGTAGTTCACCTAATGTGGGCTACTCCACGAAGAAAATATTTCTACTAAAATTTTCTCAACACATCTCTTGGTAATCAATTCCCTATTACAATTTTTATGGACCTCTATCCAAAGGAGACACCAATTCTCTATGCTCTAATTTGTGGACTTCTCTCCATAAGAGAACTCTTTCTCTTTTCTTTGGTTCGTGGAACTTTATCTAGGAGATATTTATATCCTCAACTGGTTTGTGGACCTCTCTCCATAGAAGAACTTTATCTTCCTGATTTTTTTATGGATCACACTCCACAGAAGAACTCTTTCTCCTTGTTTTGGTTCATGGAACTTTATCCATAGGATAACTATTTCCTCTCTGCTCTGGTTGGTGATATTTTAATAAGACTTTTATACCCACTACTCTGGATAATATATCTCTATCCATTGAAGACCTCTATCCTCACTATCTTGGCTAATGGATCCCTATCCACTAGAGATTGTTGTCCTCGTTACCCTATCACCTCCAAATATTGCTCTCAAATCTATCTCAACTCTGCAACAAACTCTATCCCAAGTCTAGTACAAATATGCTCTATATCTGCTCATAAATTTTCTCATAAATCTATCCTCAAGCCTTAATACAAAGCTTAATCAAATCATCAATCAACTCTTCTCATATCTACCCCAAGACTTAACACAAAGCTTGAACAAATAAATCCTACTCTCAAGTCTTCATAAAGACTTGCTCAAATCTACCTTCAAGTAAGAACTTGCTCAATCTGCTCTTAAGTATTCACCAAGACTTTCTCAAATCTACCTTCAAGTCCTCTTAAGAACTTGCTCAATTCTACTCTCAATTCTTCACAAATACTTGCTCAAATATACCTTCAAGTCCTCTCAATAACTTGCTCAATTTTTCTCTTAAGTCTTCACAAAGACTTACTCAAATATGCTCTAGCATATGCTCAAACCTGCTCTAACACCTGCTCAAAATAGCTCACAAAATATGCTCAATCAATCTCAACTCTTATTCACAATCCTATAAAATACTTTGTCTAATCTTCAAAGTAATTCCTTTAACTTGAAGCAGTTTAGACATATTCTATCTAAAATTTGTTTAACCTTTGGAACATATAGAGAATGATGTACTCTATCAAAAACTCAATATGTTTTTACTCAATCATTTAAGTCTATCGTTTCCACATGTCTTACTTTTATTGATATTTTAAAGATAGATTCAATCTAGCACATGAAACCTATCTTTATGAATTACACTTCTAATTTCACAAATATATTTTCTAATGTTTACACAATCACTTTTGATATCAATCAAAACCAATGATCAAGAAGTTTCACTCAATCATTCAACCAATGAAACACAACTTGCTCACAAATCCTAAACAAGTGTTTTCATACTTCTTAAAATAAAAAACACAATGTAGGTCTCTAACCTAACTAAAATAATTTTTAATATCTATCTCAAATGTTCTCTATACATTCAATCATGAAGTATATAGAACTCACTCAAATATTTTCAACAATGCTTTTTAAACAATCCTTTTCACTCCACCCTATGTTTCACAAAATTCAATACAATAAACACTTCAAACAAAGGATGATATGCCCATACCTTTTTACTTTGATGGAGATATATCTTCAAAACCTATATTATAATCTACCAATCCTCCTTGTGCCACTCAAGGGTTAGATATCAACAATATATTTTAAAACATCCACAAAATATTCCTTCCAAAATGTGCTCAGTGAAATATGAAAAATATACTCTAGAACCCTTCTTTTAATCTCAAGAATAATGCATTAAATTTTTATCATAATCCCACAAATAATCTTCTTCATAATGCCAAAGTTACAATAAAATTCAAACCAATTTTACACCTTATAACTCCTAATTTTGCAAATTAAATTAATCCAATAAGATCACAAATTACACAAATAATTTTTTATTTACACCTTATATCTCCTACTTGTCATTAATGCATTTTCAAAAGAAATATAACCACCATTCAAAATAATATTCCAATGCACTTAACAACTTCACTAGATCAAAAGCCAAATTATTTCAAACTACTTTTGATGGTAAAATAAAAATAATTTTAAAATCTTCTACCTCCCAAGTTAGGCGCATACCTTGTAACATAGGACCTGTTGAGTGGTAATTTTATCCAATTATGAAATTACACTCTCCCTTAGAGTTTTGATCCCAAAACCCTCTCTTGCAAAGAATTTAAACAAAACAACTTCTTCAAGGTCTCCACTATATTAGCATTTGCACATGTGTATTAGTGTTATCAATAAAATATAAATGAAATTCTAGGAATACCTTAGTGATTGTAAGTAATTGTTAACAAGGGGCATGTGTTGGTTCATTTCACCATGCTATCTTAATGATTGTTCATGAAACTTAAATAAAAGTAAATGTGAATTGGCCCTCATATGACCACGATGTAGTGCCTTAATTTCTTTTATCTTGAAGGATTTTAAGGTAGATTTTATCTTCCCTTATTAAGTGGATTTTAATCAAGCTTCACCTTGCATTAAATCCTACTTTAAACATGAAAGTAAAGATCAAAATCTATCAGTGAATGTGAATCCGAAATGATGAATAGGCTCTGTAAATGTAGCTTCTTATAATGAAGATAAAGATAACCTTTGATATGAATAATAATTTTTTCCTCTTTGGTGAAATTAATTTTCACAAAGAGACAATAATTTATGGCCTCACAATAATGGCTTAAAAATATTTAATTTTCTTTGTTAAATGAAATAATTTTCATAAAGAAAAATAATTTAATGTGTTAAAACAATAGCCTTTTAATATAACATATAAAATCACCTATGTTTAATGAAATAAAAAAATTTCATAAAGATAGGTGCTTTTATTGCTCCGAAAATGATGGCTCATGAAATGCCATGAAAATTCTCTCATTTTTATGAAATTGAAATTTTCATGAAAGAAAGGTCATCTTATGCTCATGAATGAAAATGCAGAATTTAAAAATTTGATCTGCCTCCAAAAATGTTAAAAAAAAAAAAATTACAAAATTATAAAAACCCTTAAAACAACAGTT